>CACVCL010016933.1:0-178785 GCA_902729485.2 Mus minutoides
GAGGCCTACAGGGTTGTCGAGGCACTGCCAATGGGGGACTGGAGACCACGTTTTAAAGTCATCTCTTCCAGAACTTTCAGCACACACATCCATAGGATTTAGTTATCTCTATTAATGTATTTACTATCAAAAGAACTTGATGACTTGCTACATGGGACATATTACATTGTACAGAGAAAAACTCCAAACTATTGTTTGTATTTCTTGAGAAATCAAAGCAAAAATAACTCATTCATCAACAAAATGATGTTCCGAAAAGTGGTCGGTATTTTGTTGGGAACTTTGGAGTTATTTTCCTCCAAGAGACTCAATCTAAGAAAAGAAACAGCTCAGGTGCACAACGAGTAAGAGAAGGTCAGTTAGCTTATCTGCTCATTTTGGCTGATGACTTAACCTTTGCGTCTTTGACATCAACCTGCTTTTACCTCTGAAAGTCTGTGATAAAGTCACCTGTACATGACACTTGCGCCTGTTTTCATCTTTTTCCATATAAGCCCAGAGTCCACTCACCATGCCAAATATGGGCAAGAGCCAAATCTGTTTTGTCCCGTGTGTCTCATGCTCAGAACACCAGTGCTGTATGCTGGAACCATGAGGTATCATGGGAACTCCCAGTAGGCACAGGGGAAACTGAGGCCTTGGGCACTAAAATCATCCAGCTAACATGGAAAACGTTGATTCAGCCAGTCTGTGTACTGCTGACCCTACCATCTTAAGAAAATCAATCCAGGCACAGAGGGTCCTCGTGAACACAGGAGGGTACCCCTTCAGCCTGAATAGTCAGTAAATAAGATGACACTTCATTCTAAATGCAACAAGACCCTACAGACAGCAAGGCAGGATTTTTCTCTGTTCTGAATTGTGAGTGAGAATCCAGGGAATTGGCAAATTCTGTGTGTGACTGCCATTGGTCTCAGCATTACACAATGAAATACATGTACAGACAACAAGAACTTTGTGAAGCATAAAAGAAAACAAAATGTAATATACTTTCTTCCCAGTAAGGCCAGTGCCCAATACGACTGAATTCTGAGAACCCTATGATGAATGGTAACCTTTCAGAGGACCGGCACCATCAGAACCACCATCTATCCCACTATGCTATCATATGGCTCTGATTAACTACTGGCTATTTTTATCTTCACATTCAATTTGCTAATAACTATGTAACCTTCTCCTTTGACAGAAATCTCATTCCATTTAAGGAGATAGCGTACTACATTGAATACTTATTTCTAGGGAAATTGTCTCACCTGCCTTGGTTATGTCTTAAATCAGCTTTAATGGTTTTAGGGCAACTAGATGAATCAGGCATGTGAATACTATGAACAGTGACCCTGGCATTACGAGGGCTAGGAAAACCATCAATGTCTGATGTGAGAAAGCCACATGGGGGTGATTCCTGATGGAGAAAATGCTTGAGGATTGTTTTGTTACCTTTTTGTTGTTTTCATGTTCAAGGTCATCTGAGGTCTAAATTAGAGAAAGAAAATTATTTTGTTTACCTCTCTAAAGGGCAAATTTCCAAACTCATTAGCCTGTCCTTGGGTAAATAAAGCATATGTAAACTTCTTGCTCTATTTATTTCTTACAATGGTAGGTAAGTTATTGATGACATGAAGCCGTCATCAGAAGCATACGTCGCAGGTATTCTAAGTTCCTGGTCTTATACTTTTATCAATTCTCATCTCGATGCTCTTTCCCTCCCTCGTTGGCAGTCTCGGCTGTTTCACTGTCAACATTTCACTAAGGATTAAAGCATGAAGGTTGAAAATGGTTGTCAATGTGGCCATCTTCCCGTAAATGTAAAGTGGAGTGCAAACAGGTGTCATTCATGTTTGTGACTCAGCGTTTGCATCCCAACCAAAAACATGTGGTGAACCCTAATTTCAGTGTGATGGACTGATGGTCTCCAATTTAATGATGGCTTGTTTATGATTTTTTTTTCCTTATGAGGGTGTGAAGTGATATTCATTCAGTGGAAACTCATTTGATACTTTCAGATTGATCTTTTTATGGCTACAGATACAGAGCAGGGCCTCCTTGTCAGCCACCTAAGCCTGAGGGTAAATGAGCAAAGCTCTACAGGAGGCTGTGTTGCTAAGCTACACTGTTCAATTTAAGTGTGTTAGATGCATTTTAACCTACGTTTTCAATGTTTAGAGTGGATTATATCATAATCACATTGTAAGTCAAGGCAAACTTGGAGAAGGGGCTTGCGGGAAGTAATCAGGTCACAGGTGAATCCTCATGATGAGGTTAGTCCTCTTAGAAGAAGAAATAAGAAAAATCTGACTTTCCCAGTTTCATTCCACTATGGGACAATGTACCTGCTAAAAAGAGATTTCTGGAACATATTGGCTGGCACCTTGACCTTGACATCCATCAAGAAATGCATTTTAGGTATCTGAACCAGCAAGTGTGCTATCTCTGCTATGCTAGCCCCACCTGAGGCAGTACTGATGAGTACTTGGTGGAGCACAGCAGCGTCCTGAGTCTGCTGGGCATCTGCTCTCTCACGGTACTCAGGATTCCCGGCCATCAGAAGTGATAACACGTCTTTGACTTTTCTCCCAGACAAATAATCTCCTATCCTTCTGCCCTCAAACCTGTGTACCTGCATCTCTGTCCATCATCCTCACAAAGCAGGTATCCCTACTTCACCAAGGACCACACCTTTACATTGCTATGATCTCGTCCATTCTCGCCACACCAGTGGCTTCCTTTCTAGAGCACAAGACATCAGCCAGGTTGAAAAGAGCATCTGTTCCACATCTCACATCTCAGGTACCAGCCTGCGCGATTCTTCCAATTAAAGACAGAAACAATTCCTCATCCTTTCTGCCCCTCTGTTCCACCACTTCCTTTCCTCCAAGTGCTCTACCAAAACTTCCCTTTACCATTGACCTCCATGCTACTAACCTAGTGGACACAGGTCTTCTTATCCAGTCCTTCAACGGCATCCAAAGCCCCTAACTGTCCTGTTCTCTTCGGTGTGGCTGCTGGCAAAGCCCTTGCTCTTCCCTCCTGGCTCCTCTCCTGTCAGCCCCCTATGGACTAGGGCTCCACACAGGCCTTTTTTTTTTCTACCTCTCATGAGTTATCTCAACAATTCCCATGACTTCAAACATTATCTCTGGAACTCACTGCTCTTGCTCAACCTCCTTTCTAGACACCAGTGCTGTTGTATGAGTGCTGACGACCGTGATAATGAGGATGAAAGAAATGAGAGCATAGCAGACCTGCTACTATACAGTGGCTGCCGCGTGGATGGCAATACAAAGCTTTTGTTCTGTGATGAGTACCTGATGAAGCAGGCATTATTACCTTCGTTTTCCAGATGGGGAAGCAAAGGCAAAGAGAGGTTAAATAACTTACCCAAGGTTAGCTAGGACTAGAGGTCAGGGTATCGATGTTCCTCCTCGGAACTTCCACTGGAACAGCTTACAGACCTCTCCAGTTGCCTGTCCCATTGGAAACTGCTGAGTCCTTTCTCATCGTTTCTCACTCCAGTCAACAGTACCACTGCCTACCCTGCTCCTCCAACAAGGATCCCAGGAGGTTACCTTGTTTCTCCTTACCTTCACGTTCAGTCCATCATCAGGAAACTGTACCATTGCCTGTGCCCTTGCTACACCATGGACTATACTATCCTCTCCCTCTTTACTCGCTAACCACCAGGGCTGCTTCTGACCAATTAAAAGCCCACACTCAATGTTTTCCACACTTTTGCCCTTAATTCTTCTAGGTGAGAGTCCACAAAGGGACCACTGCAGTCTTCTATTAGATTATACTCTCTCCCTGTTTAGTTTCATGTGAAATAGATGTTACACCTACATTTTTAATTTCTAATAGAAACTTCTACATTACCTCATTCCCACCAGACACCTTGCTTCACCCTTCAATCATCCAATCTGCTCAACTCATGCCATCTCTGCTCTTACTGCAGTTCTTCAGTATGGAACGTTAGTCTCCGTTTCTCTGAATAGTGAAGCCCTCTCTTCCCTATTCCAGTCGCCCTGTTCTCTCCTTGTCTCCATTTTAGCACTTGTTTTTATTTTCATAATAGTATGAGCCACAGTTGAATTATAGACTTCCTTGACTCTTTACTCCCTGTTTCCCACCCATTCTAAACTGTAGGAGACCCGAAGAAGCTATCAAAAGGCAAAATGAAAGTGCATTTTGACCTGTTTAGGGCAGTCTGTCCTAAGCTGGGCCTGACAAGTTCTAGGAACCCAATGACACTTTTCCTTGGCTGAATGGCTGGACTTTTCATCCTTTTGCGAGGCAGATGCTTTTCTCGCCAGCTGGACCAGCTCTGTACCGAGGCTTCATTTGACATATCCAGAAGGTAGTTTCCTAATAATGCCAACAGGCTAACCTTTGACCCTGGGATACTGCGTCTCTCCTTGTCAGCATTACTACCATAAATGGTGATATTTAAAAGAACTTGCCCAATTGGGTAGTGACCCTTAGAGGGAACAATTAATGAGTAATTTATAGGTCCTCTGAAACCTAATATTGTGAGAGTGTCAAATTCTGGTACCACAGCAGAGAATTTTTTCCTATATAATTAGAGAGAAAAACACAATACCTGGTTCTCTTGTTGTCACAGACCAAAATTTCCACAATAACTGCCACCCCTTAAAAACCATGAAAGAATGGGAATACAATGCCTCAGACCTTCTTGACGCTGTTTGCAACCGCTTCCTTGTGACTGTAGTCATCGGCAGAAAGTTCATTTCCAAATTTGTATTCAGGATGGGCTTCTTCCTCTTGATCAGCTGCTTAACAGATAGAAAGAAAATCCATGAAGCCAAATCAGACCCTGCCCATAACCTTAAGAGAACATGAGAGAAGGTTCCCATGACCTACGCACATAACCAGGACCTGGAAACCATCCACCACCTCTACGGTGTCTGTTTCATACACAGGTTGATTATCTTTCATTTGAAAGTCAAAAAAACCAGAGTGTCCCAAAATCCTAAGCTGTGTGAGCATTGTGGTAACCAACAAGGAGTTTCAGATTTCACGATATTTTGGATATCACATTTTTGTATTAGGGATACTCAATTGGTAATCTATGAAATAGCTCAGAATCGGAAAATGTGAGCTTGGGGGTGAGAGCAGACACTCAGAAGTCTGGTTTTCCAGGATGGGCATGGGGCCACCAATTATGAAATTAAAAAATTAAATTTAGAAAAATCTTGAAATCAGAACTACTTCTCCGGCCAAGTATTAAGTAGTCTAACCTGATTATTTAGGTGTGAAAGGTATATTCCTGATAGACACTTAATAACTAGGACTTATACAGAGTATCTGAACATATGTTAGCATTTCCTGAGCAAGCACAAGTCCAGAGAACTCTCATAGTCATATTTAACTTTGCTACTAAACACCGGATGCCTCACACTGCCTTATAACTAAGGGATTGTATACAAACTACTGGATATCTTTAAGCTTCAGGGACACTGGAGAATGAAAGTGCTTATTTAATATATATATATATATATATATATATATATATATATATATATATATATATATATGTGTGTGTGTGTGTGTATATATACATATATATATATATATATTGTTCTTAAATATTTTGTATTTTTTTAATCTGAAAAATCTAATGGTTACATATTATACATGCAAAGATAGCTGAACTAATATCTGATCTGCCACTCACTGCGTCGATGAACAAAATAGAGATGAAGTGTTCATAGCTCTTAAATAACATAACAGCTCCTACTTTCTGCATCTAGGGCCTGGGTTCTTGGATGCTACAACTTAGCAAATGCTGTGAGATGCTGAAATTACACAGAGGCCACAGGGGATGCTCTGCAACAATGACCCAGCTGAGCTCCACAGACGGTTAAACTCGAGAGCAATCTCGTCTAAATTATCTACAAATCTTAAAATGATGCTGACTGCAGATGTCCACCTGCTAGCAACTGTATGTGCGTGTGTGTGTGTGTGTGTCTGTGTGTGTGTGTGTGTGTGTATATATATATAACCTCAAGGAGAACTAGCCAAATAAACCCCAGTTGCTCACAAAATCCTGAGAGGTAATTATAAATGACCACAGATTTCTGCCTCCAAAGGTGGATGGTGCATTATGTAATAAGACAAAAATATTATAGGAACTGAATAATACCAGAGACCTTTGGCCATTTAGATTCCACTAGGCACAGAGAAACACAAGGAAGCCAAATGCTATGTTTTTTTTTCTCTGAGATTGAAGTTAAACCTATGGAAACTTGTCTTGTTTCTTTTCTTTTCTTTCCTTTCCTTTTCTTTTCTTTTCTTTCATTTTTTATTAGATAATTTCTTTATTTACATTTCAAATGCTATCCCAAAAGTTCCCTATACCTCCCGACCCCCCGCCCTGATCCCCCACCCGCCCACTCCCACTTCCTGGCCCTGGCATTCCCCTGTACTGGGGCATATAAAGTTTGCATGACCAAGGGGCCTCTCTTCCCAATGATGGCCGACCAGGCCATCTTCTGCTACATATGCATCTAGAGACACGAGCTCTGGGGGTACTGGTTAGTTCATATTGTTCCACCTAAAGGGTTGTAGACCCCTTCAACTCCTTGGGTTGTTTCTCTAGCTCCTCCATTGGGGGGCTCTGTGTTCCATCCTATAGATGAATGTGAGCATCCCCATCAGTGTTTTCCAGGCACTGGCGTAGCCTCACTCCAGATAGTTATATCAGGGTCCTTTCAGCAAAATCTTGCTGGCATATGCACACATGCTCCACTATGTTCATAGCAGCCTTATTTATAATAGCCAGAACCTGAAAAGAACCCACATGTCCCTCAACAGAGGAATGGATACAGAAAATGTGTTACATTTACACAATGGAGTACTACTCAGCTATTAAAAACAATGAATTATGAAATTCTTGGGCAAATGGATGTATCAGGAGGAAATCATCCTTAGTGAGGTAACCCAATCACAAAAGAAGTCACTTTATATGCACTCACTGATAAGTGGATATTAGCCCAGAAACTTAGATTACTCAAGATGCAACTTTCAAAACACAAGAAAATGAAGAACAAAACCAAAGTATGCATACTTCATTCCTTCTTAGAATAGAGAACAAAACACCCATGAAAGGAGTTACAGAGACAAAGATTGGAGCTAAGACGAAAGGATGGACCATCCAGAGATTACCCCACCCGGGGATCCATCCCATAATCAGCCACCAAATCCAGACACTATTGGCTTGTTTCTTAATGGAATCTCTCCCACAGTAAGGGTCTTCAATAAGGGACAGTGAGCAAAATTAGGAAACTCTCATAGCTTTTGGGTTTCGCCTATGTACCTAGTCTAAAAATCAGACATAGTTCAGATGTGTGAGTAATAAGAAGATTTCTACAAGTAATTAGTCTTAAGTCAGTCTGTACACTGTGGTTCCATAAAGCAATTCAAGTTCAAGTCATCCGGGCGGGGAATTCTCAGGATACATGGTCAAGAGATCACTACCTGAAAACATCCCCAAATTTTCAAATGGCCCACTTGTTACTATTATTACTAAGTATTATATTATTATTTTTTCAGTGCAGAGAACCAAACCCAGGGCTTTGCTCATACTAGGCAAATATGCTATCTTGAGTTACAACCCCAGCACCAGTTTTAAACAGCACATCATGGCTGGCTATATTGAGAAGCTAAATAGGTGATGGTCAATATTCGTATTTTCAGTAAGGCTTCCAGGGACCCTGGTGAGAAGACCTCATGCAGGTTAAACCTGTGCGGTATCACTGAGCTACACCCAGCCTTAACAAAATTGCAATATAGGCCAAGTTCACCTTATGAGCAGTAGTCAATCACGTCATTCGCTTCTCTTATCACATATCTTATTACTATCAATAACAAGACTGACATTCATGTTTTTCTTTACAAAAGATAAAGGATTATAGAGTGGACCTTTCAAAAATTCTCTTCAACTCCTGCCTAATACAGCAAGTGATTCAAGGCCGAGTCTCTGACTGGAAATCTTTTCTCAAGGGCTCAGTTCACAATGGGAAGGGAGACAGCTAAGCCACCAACATTCAGATAAAATGGAAATAATCGTATCCATACATCCCCTAGATGAAGTGCTCCTAGATATTTAGCAAGATAAAGTCATTGCTAGCCAAAGGAGTTTGTTAAGAGAGATTAATGTTTTTCTTATTTCCAATATAACCATTTTAAAAACTTGTACCTTGAAATAACATCTCATAACTCTTTGTGTGTGCAGGAGTGTGTGTGTGTGCAGGAGTGTGTATGTGTGCAGGAATGTGTGTGTATGTGTGTGTGGAGTGTGTGTGTGTGTGTGTGTGTGTAGGAGTGTGATATATGTGGCATACATTTATGTGTGCCAATGAGAGTATGTGAAAGACAGTGAGTAGATGTCCACAGTGCACACATGGAGGTCAGAAGACACCCTCTGTTTTCAGGCCTCACCTCCCACCGTGTTTTGAGGTAGGCTCTCTTGGTGGTTTCCAGTGCTTTTGCCAAACCAGCTGGCTCATGGACTTAAAGAAATTCTTCTGTCTCTGCCTCCCATCTTCACAGGCATTACAGGTGTTCGTGTTAAGCATGTGGATTCTGGGTATTCAGACTGTGATTGTCAGGCCTGCACGGAGAGCATTTTACCCACACAGGAAGCCTTCTTCCCTGGCCCCACAACTCACCACTTTCTATTTCCTCTTCATTGTCGTCTTCCAGGATGCTAGCCGGGGCCGCTGACTCTCCAGCTTCCATCATGCTTTTCAAAGCTTCAAGCTGTTCTATAAGTAACATCACACGGAGATGAGAACACATGCTAGGTCACTTAGGAACTGTGAGAAATGCTTCTGTCTTCCCCCTCCATCTTTAGGGGCATTACAGGTGTTCACTTTAACTGTGTGGATTCTAATTGGTCAGGCTCAGATCCTCACGCATGCGCGGTGAGCATTTTACCCTGGAGACGTTTCCCCGGCTTCACAACACTTAGATGTTTCCAATGTGAATGTAATTAATTTATTTTTTTATGAACAAAACCATGACAAAGTATGTAGCAGTACAAAACCTTTTTACTTCTGGATTTTTGCACGTAAACACATGAATGAGGGTTTCCACTGAATGGAGCAGTTGTAAGAACTACGGATTAATCAGAATGTAGTGGAATAACGCTGGAAGATAAATGTACTATCTGCATTCCACCCTTTCCTTCCCAAATCTGTAGTCAGTTTTAAATCACATTTCATCTAGAAAGCAGAACTGTTCAAAAGCCACACGTGCAATTGACTTACTCTTTTCAACTTCAGGCTTCAGCCTTTTATTCTTGATGAGTATTTTTCTTTTGAGGTCATTAGGAGACGGCAAGGGCCTTCCTG
Source organism: Mus minutoides (assembly GCA_902729485.2). NCBI lineage: Eukaryota > Metazoa > Chordata > Mammalia > Rodentia > Muridae > Mus > Mus minutoides. The sequence continues at coordinate 9,369 of CACVCL010016933.1, forward strand.
GTTCAAGCTAGAGATATATAGAAAGAGCTCAGTTAGGGACTTCATGCTCAATTCCAAACCAGAAGAGCCCCAGGTGCCGGAGTCATACCAGCCAGCATCCACTAGATGTCAGTGTGCACAGCTCGGCTTCTGCACAATGCTCATTAGCTCACTGAATTTAACTTTAATTTAAATAGTGCTGTAAAGCTGGAACACCCCCAGTCTTCTGGGGTGTACAGATGGATCCAAGCTCCCTAGTAGAGTAGGGTCTGACCTGAGAGGGGCTGGGAGTGGCAGTCTTGCTGTATGGTGGGCTTTTCACATTTCAGGTCCATCATAAAGAACTTGAATGGCCTCAGATCACCCCTGCGTCTGCACCAGGTCACAAACTAAGCCTGTCTTCTCACCAGACTGATGTGGGATTTTTATGGGTTCTCATGGGAGAGTTTTGAATGGCTGGAATCTGAACTTCGCTGTGGTGTCATGTTTGTACTTTACAGGAAGTTACGTCTGTTTAGGTCATTTTCTGTGATCAGTGGGACTGACCTCTGTCTACTTATCACTCCCCAGCCATCCAGCTATTAGCCACATGCCCTTACCTATGCATCTTTCCACACAGCCATTTATCTCAAAACTCATTACTTTATCCTATGTTTCAGAAACAAGTCAAGAATGTAGTGGAATAACGCTGGAAGATAAATGTACTATCTGCATTCTTGACTTCTTAGGACTTTAACCGAAGGCTGCCTGCTACAGGCTGCCTGGTGGAACTGGTCCCTTCCCTGGGAATGTGTAAGTTCCTTCACAAAAAAAAATCACACTTAGAAGGGGAAACAAAATAGTCATAGGAGGTAGAGGGAGGGAGGGAACTGGGTGGGAGAGAGGGATGGATGGTTAGGATCAGGTGCAGGGAGAGACAGGGGAGAGGCCCAGAGGGCCAGGAGAATAAATGGAAATTTGCAGCTGCCTGGGAGAGGGGGGATGTCTAGAAAGTCCTAGAGACCTGGGATCGTAGTCAATGCTGGTGACTGTAGAGGACTGGTGAGTGGGGATACGGAACCTAAAGAGGCCAGGTAGGACCCCTCCCCCAGTGGAGGGATAAGGACACCAACCAATCCTCAAAACTTTTGACCCAAAATTTGTCCTGTCTAAAAGAAAAGCAAGGATGGAGCAGAAACCACAGGAAAGGCCAAGCAATAACTGGCTCAACTTAAAATCCATCCTATGGGCAAGCGCCAGCCCCTGACACTATTAATGATACTCTGTTATCCTTGTAGACAGGAGTCTAGCATAATTGTCCTCTGGGAAGCTTTACCCATCAGTGAACTGAAAGAGATGCAGATACCCAGAGCCAAACACTACACAAAGGTCAGGGACCCTTATGGAAGAGTTGGGGTAAGGACTGAGGCCCTGAAAGGGATATAAACGCTACAGAGTCAGCAGACCTGTCTCCCTGCGAGCTCTCAGAGTCTGAGGCACCAACCAAAGAACATTCAGTCCTCAGGGCTGCCTGGCCTGGCCTCAGTGGCAGATGATGTGCCTAACGTGGCAGAGACTTCCAGGGTTGGGGGATACCCAGGGCGTCCCACCATCTCAGAGGAGAAGGGTAGGGACTCTGTGAGGGAGGGACCTGGAGGATGAGCAGCGTTTGGGATGTAAATGAATTATTTAATTTATTAAGAAGAACACAATGCCCTTCGGAAATCGCAAGCCTCTCCTCTTGCCCAAGAGAACAGAAGGCTAAGGAAACCATAGTAATAAAATAAATCAAGGATGCTTCTTTGTACAGAAGGCCTCAGAGTCATCTTCCTAGACAAAGACTAACACATCATAAGTTTATGTGAGAGCCGGCTCCTGCACACGTCAACAGAGAGGTGGAGAAACAAGAGAAAGGAGGAGACGGCCAGTGAAGGATGTGATTCAGATGTTATCCCTGGGGCACCCGAGGGTGGCACACAGGGAATCCTGCTGGGGATCCCAAGGGTCAGAAGAGAACAGGCACTCAGAAATAGCCCTGAGGAACATAGAGTGAGGGGATTTGTGGGGGAGTTCGTTCTCAGACCCTTCTTCTGGCCTGTCTCTCATGTGATCGGAGCCTGACCAGTGACCAGAGGTCACATTCCACAGAGAGCTGCAGGCACTGGCAGCCAACAGTCAGGCCAAGTGTGGGGGAAAGAGAGAGTCTTGGGAGAGTGAGGGCTGCAGCTGCCACAGTGCCTCAGCAGGGTGACTTGCCTCCATGAGTTTAGTCCCTGGGAGCTGCCACACACACCTCTGGGGGAAATGATGGTTACAGCAGCCATCCAATGAAACACAAGGAGAAATGTAGGGAGACTTCGGTTCAGTAATTGTATCGTTTATGGGAGAACAGTGCGTACCTGAAAGGACTGGGAGAGGAAAACAGGTTACGATGGTATAAATGTCCTCCCGACTTCTCGGATTATCGCGTGAAATTAAAGTCATTCGGAACGAAGACTATTGTAGAACGGTGTCACGTAGAATTCGTCTTGGATGTTAGGGATCCTGACAGAGATCCAAGGAATTCTCTGGAACAATTACAAATGCATTCAGACTCCATAAGGCCCTCCTATGGATGAAGGACTTTAATAACAACGGCTTTATGAACAAACTGGCAGGTATATAATGAAGTTCAAAAACGGACATGTGACTTTGCCTGAGTATTTATTTTGGAGTTGGGAACTTGAACTCTGTGTCTCATGACATCATCAGTTTGGAGCTTTTCCCACAGCAATGGGCTCCCAGGAGTTCTGAACCCTGGGCACACATTTGTTTACGTGGAGGACTTAAATAGTGCACCTGCTTAGGACCCTGGGTCAATCAGAAACACACCAGTAGGTGGGGCCCTAGAGCAGGTGTTTTTACAGGTATCTGAAGCGACTCAGAATGCAGTCGACACTGGGGCGCACGGAGGGGCCTGGACTCTCGGCTTGGAAGCTTTATGAAACTTAAAACATGAGGTCCTAAGAGCAGCCGGATTAAACCAAGTCAGATGTTTACTTTGTGTTCCTCTCTACATCCCTCTGAAGCACGATAAAAGCTTTTTGTACCAGAGAATCTAAATAAATATGAAAATCCTTAGTATTCAGCCTCCAGTGCTACTTGACCCCTGAAAAACACATTTCAAAACAAATCCATTCATGCTGGAATTCTGGTTTGCTAAAAATACGTACTGGATGCGACTCAAGTGCTTGTTTCAACAGGAGATCCCCAAATAGATCTTCACAATACTTGGACATCTTGTACTGTTGATATTTGCTGGGGAGAAAGAAGTGGCCGTTGTAAACTCAAGTGTCCATTAGCTCTCCAAGAAAGAGAGAGACATCCATTCTGACAACTGGACTCCTCTGCTTTACAAAGAGCAGGGCTGTCTTTATAACATTAACTGGAGCTATACTTGTAATACACTATACAAACTTTAATTGGTACAACTTTAAATAAAAAAAAAAAACTGGCAAGAAAAACCTAAGAATGCATTCCAAGTTATTGCCACATTTTCCATTCGAAAGGAACTTTAGTCTAGGTATCCCCTAATTTCTGACCTTTTGTTCAGGGAAAGCATTACTGAGTCACATGAAGATGACTTCTTGGTAGACAGGGTGGGAATGACTGTGTCCTCACCGGAGGATTATTTGCTACTTAGCACATCAGATAGCAAACTACTCAGTTAAAAAAAAATAATGAACAGCAGGACATAGAGCAAGGGATCTGAAACACCACCAAGTAGGGACGTGGAAAAGAAGGAGCCTTTATACCTGCAGTGGTTTTCAAAGGAGAGAATTACAGGATATTCTGATGTGACAAACGCCGTTTCCTTGATGGCTTGGATTACATCCTTTAACGACAAAGAGTGTTTATGAAAGAAAAGAGCATACAGACTCAAGGCACCTGATACTTTTCACAGCCCACTAACTGAGCATCTCAGAAAGTCAGCTTTAACAGTTCTGACCTGGAGAACACATCTGCCTAGACACCCCTCCTGGGGAGACTCAAGAGGTTTAGGACATTGCTTTTCAGTCAAAGCTCTCTTCTATGTCTCCGGTACTATTAAGTGACATTACTTGAGTGGCCTGCTGGTTCTCCCTTGACAATGCACAGAGCCAGGGACTCTGGCTCGTCTTGCCCCCTTTTGTGTAGTACTTTGAATGCAGAGCCTGGAAGCATGTGCTCAACCACAAAGCCACGCCACTGGCCCGCATCCCTCTCCTTGAGGAGAGAATAAACTTTGTACAGGGATTTTAATGACAGACTAGTCTTCAACTCACTCTTCTGGAGAAATGTGCTGGTAGTAACACAAGGATTTCTGGAAGCTTCTAACTGTCCTTCCTCTGAGTTTGGAATCATCTTGGCCTATGTCTGTGCCCACCGTTCTTTGTTGACCCTACTGTACTGCTATGACAGCTGCAATATCCATTTTTTTTTTCTGTGAGCCTAGTGAAAAGTGGGTCTCCTCTGTAGTCAGGTCACATATGAGGTAAAACAGGCATGGGCTCTGACTTCACTTTTATATCCCTGCCTACTTCCAAATGGGCTGACCCTTCCCCACACCTTGCATCTTATGAAGTAGACAAGCTGCATCTGAGGGTTAGCCCTCATGATTATTTTAGAGAGAGGGACTCTGAACCAATGCTTCCATAATCAGACTTTCACACTATAAAATCTACAAGTTCTTACTGGTCTGTAGATAACCACAGTGCAAGCCTCGTCACTCTTCAGCAAGTCAGAAAATATTTCTACAATAATTATCCATAGCAGGGCAGATAAAACAACAAACTTGAAAATATCCTATTGAATCAGTCATTTAATTGTTATTTCTTAAAGTTGATTCACAGGTAAAAATGACCACAAACTTAATTGCCTAGTAAATGTTCCAGAATTTTCACTTGAGAAAAACTCTGACTTTGCCCTTGCCGTCTGCTTTCCTTCTGGGTGATTCTTTTCCATGCTGTGCCCTGACTGATCTCCTTAGTACTTTAAGGAGGACATTTCTGGTTTTATCATTTGATGACTGTATGAACTCACACCTTCTCACTTGAATACATGCTAACTCTCCTTAGAAAGCATGATCTTGAATTGTTGCTGATTGAAAGTCACTAATACCTTGTCTAAGAGACATGATATGGATGGAACACTCCATGTACAGAATTGAGGCATCTCTGGCTTGAAGGACACCTTGGTGATTGGAGGAGTCACCAGAGCTCAGGGCCATTGTTTCAGACATCACATCGTCACCATCTATCCTGGACTGTGCAAACCAGCAGGCATGGATGGTCCTGACATCAGCCTACCACACATTGTCTTACCTTTGGTGGAATACCATGGATATGTGGAAGAACACACTAAGAAACTAGCCTTCAAATCACACGTAGACACCACCCAAAGATCCCATGAGATGCCTTGTTTATTAACTATTTAACTTTAGGAGGGAAGCTTCAGTGGGGAACTTCTCACTGGCCTTGGTACTGAAATGACCATGCTTCCTGCTGGTCCTAGGAATCATGTTTTGTTCTTGGCTCTAAATCCTTTGAAAGTCAAGAGTCTGATTTGTGGTAAAGTTCCCAAATTTATAATATTTCCTAACAATCATTCACAATGCCAACCTCACTGTCTCCTTATTATAAGGCTATGCATAAGCTTTGTTTATCTTTTTATGCTAACTTGGAGTCTCTCAGGAATAACAGAAAGTGGACAAGCAAATAGGTCGGTAAGATAAAATTTTTTTTGTTGATTTTAATTTGGGGAAAGTTCTCATTATGTCTTCTATGCTAGCCTTGAAATCCTAAACTCAAGCAATCTCCCTGCTTCAGCATCTCAAGTAGCTGGGCTGTATGTACCCAACTGGGCCAAAAATTGTATAGGGCTAAAACTAGGTACATTCTGCTAAAGAATCTCTGTACATTATAGTTATCATTTGCAAACAAGAAAAAGACCACGAAGGGAATATTATACAACAAATAATACCTGTCTGGACTTTCTCCTTAAATAGAGAGAAAAAGAAACGTGAAGGTACATTGTTTTGGTAAAATGAAAAAAAAATTGTTTTCTTGTTTCCTGCATTTGTTCAAATGTCTAGGAAAGCTATGATTGTGAACACTTAAAACCCACCTTAAAAAGGATGTCTGTACACATTGCTTTTCCGTGAGTTATTATCGGTTCCTGATCTTCACCTTTTCCATCCCAACAGTCAAGTTCAACACACCTAGGAAGGAACACAGTCAGTCAGGTTAAAACACTGAGCCCTTAACAAGAAACCACACACTAAGTCTCAGAGGCATGAAAATAAGTGGCTTCTTACAGGTTAGAAAGCTGAGTGTGTAACATGGGTATCTCATGGGTATGCGGGTCAAAACTACATTTTAATCCTCGTGTTAGCATCACTGAAAAGACCTTGGGTGAGAAAATGGACAATTCCAGTGTCTTGAGAGTGTAAGGCCACCTAGGGCAAGTAAGTGAGATTCTTTCTCAAAATAAAAACTGAAGCGAAATCCTGGGCCAGAACTAACTCAAGCCCTTGCTTAGCAGGCTTGGGGCTCCCAACTCAGTCCCTAAAGCCAAGCAAGAAGCAAATGCTCATGCTGCTTTCGGGTTCATAGACAGGTGTTCTGACAAAGCTCATCAATGAATTAAAGATGGAGTTAATCTGTCTTGCAGCACTTCCAGACACAAAACATAGCAAGCCTTAAAAAAAAATTTCCAAAAAAAAATACAATTATACTTCTTATTTTTTCACTACTTCAACTTTAATTATTTGTTCATTGCTAAAAAAAATCACTTTCAGTTTCCTCTCCTTGGAGAACTAAACTTCTGAGCTTTATATTCAGCAGACACATCTTTTTTTTTTTTTTTTTGGTAAATGTGATTTTTGTATTTTGGGGCAGTGGTAAGGACTGAATTAAAGACCTTGCACAGGCTAAGCAAATGCCCCACCACCAAACTAAATCCCCAGCTTCTTTCTAAGATTAAATATGGGTATATACAACTTAATATGGATTCTTAAATTATCTATATTGTCTGGTTTTAAGATTTTTGAGGTCATATTTTAAAATCATAGTAAATTAATGTCTTTTGACTCCTAGGATGACTGAGTGCTTCGTGTGATATTGTTTGTTCTCACTCAAAGTTAAATGAACATAATCTGTTAAAGAAAAATGTAGATAGCCTTTTCATGATGATTACTAGTTCTGATTTTTGAGAAAAGTAAATTAAAATAGCCTTCTATTACCTATGTTCAGTTAACCACAGTCAACATTGGTTGGAGAATATTGAATGCAAAGTTCTAGAAATAAACTTTTAACATTTTACATTTAACTTGAACACCAAGTGAGTCGTGTGGTGGCAGAGGCAGCTGAGCATCCTGCCTACGAACTGCATCAGTGCAGGGCCCATAACATCACGCTGTATTTACTACCACCTGTCAGCCATTAGTGGCCTTCCCTATTTCACAATATTGTATAACTATAGTGCTTGTACTCAAGGAACCCTTCCTTTCATAATAGCAGCCCCAAGGTGAAAGGCAGTGAAGCTGCCAATATTATCACAGTATATCCTTGGATAAATTTTAATATCGGTGTTGCTACTCTCTGTGCCTAATTTGTAAACAGAACTTCATCATATTTATTTATATATGGGGAGAGGTGTAGATAAATAGAATTAGGTATAAACCATTGCTTCACAGATCCTCTGGTCATCTTGGAACACTGGGGATCCAAGGGATAAGGACAACTATAAATCTAAAGTGGCCATATACAAACAAAGCAAATTGCCATCTTGATTTCCAGACCTGCAACCAGCCAGGAGAACTTGTCTGTACATTTCCACTGAAGACTTTCCTCCAAACTGCCGGCCGGTGAGATAGGTGTTGTGGGAGGAACTGATGAAGTAATGAGCCAGGGGGTGGTCCATCTCCTGGTAAAGTTCTAAGCGATCTAGGAAGACGGGGGCATTTTCATCTGACATCAGATATCTGCAGAATCCATCACTGGATATGAGGCCTAGGAAGAAAGGAGATCTTAATGGCACTGGGGCTCTGAAGATGCACATCTTACATTTTGCTCAGCTACTTGTGACAGCTTAAAAATAAGAGCAGAAGCAACTTCATGGTCGTTCCCAAGAACCTGTACCTTTCAGAACTTAAACAATACATGATTACATATTACAAGCAAACCAAGGCAGTCTATAAATATTCTCCTTTCATATCAGTAGCAGCAGATGCTTCCAGTCCTACAAATGAAGAAACTATGCTAGGAACCATGGTGATGAGGGACCTGGGGACCTCTGGCTCTGCTATGACCACCTCTGGCTTTCGCTGCCTAATTCCTGGTTTCTCCTGCAAACTGGGGAGAATGCTAGCCCAGCTGCCTCCCAAGATCATCACAGCTGGCAACTTGAGAATCCCCCATAGGATGTGTGTGGCATTAATTCTAAGTCACTGGAATTTTCATTCAGACGAAGGAGGGACCTTTCCTGGGAATGGCTGCCTCTCCAAAATTCAACCACTGAATTTTTACAGCTGTCTGGAGGTAAGCTGTAGAGCTGGTGAGAGACACTCCTGAGACGCAGGGCACCTCTCACTTTAGTCACTCCTTTCTAAAAAGGGCAAGGCTTCATGGCACGCACAGAGCGGATAGCCAATGTTTCACAAGCGCTGGCAGCCCCAGCCCTTTGCGTCTGCAGGTCACCGTTTGCAAGTTATGAAAGCAGTTTCACACCGACAGAAGAGCTCCCCTGATCACATAAGAGAGTGTTGGTTCATTCTAACACCACACACTTTTGAGACTCCAGTATAGATGCAGAAAACAGATACGCATCCCACTTTTACAAAACTAACATATTATGGGTGAGAGCAGTAATTATACGAGCAAATAATGCCTTGAAAATGTTGAAGGGATGAAATCCGCAAGATGAGAGCTACATAATACTAGGACCCTGGTTTGGGTATGTTTCCAGTGAGATCATGAGGACACACACGGGCAAGGGGACAAACCACACAAGCAGGAGCGGGGATTTCAGGCAGAAGAATGAGCAAATGCAGAGATCTTAATGCAGCAGTGTGCGTTCTTGATCTATTCAATGAATGTAAGGTAGAAAGAGCGAAATCTTGGGAAAGTGGTGGGCACTGATGCTGGAGAGGGAGCCAAAGGCCACATTCACCAGGTTTTGGGCCTAAGCAATTGAGATTTTATTCCAAGTGTGCTGGGAAGTGGATCTCATGAGTTTTGCTGACAGAGCATAAAGTGATGTGAAAGTATTCAAAACTACACGGTGATTTCAAAAGTTCTGACCTGAAAAGCTAAGCGAGTAGTACAGCATTTCATAGGCTGGGAAAGGAAGAGGGCTGGAGACAGGGAAATGAAAGTGTGCTGCAAACATGCCCATACAATGTGCAATGGAAAGGCCTTGGTTTATGGTAGAGATTAGGACTGGAGAGTTACTCTGAAAGTCAGATGTATATAGAAGACACCAAAAGCTACTGGCCTGCAGACCACCCCCTCTTCAAGCAGAGGCAGTGAAGAAGCTGAGGTCTAACATTGAGTTTTCAAATACTAAAATCCAGTATTTGGTGACTCTATGAGAGACTCTCTAGGGTACGTGCATACCTGCATGTGAAAATGCTGAGCTAACAGAGAGGCACATTTTCTACTTTATGAGCTACTGTCCCAATCCCAAGATAGATGTATCTATTTAACCTCCTATGAGGAACGAACTTTGTACTGTGTTCTTACACTGACCAAGTTAAGACAGGCTTTAATTTTCTGTCCTTTGTGAAAGGGAGAAGCTACATTTTTAGGTGTTGCCAGTTATAATTAGACTTTAGGTCTTGATAGATCTTGAAAAGTAGCAAAGACACATGTAAATCATAATATTATCACACTGCCAAGGAACTATTCCACTTGTCTTTGCTTTGAACAAACTACAACTGCCTTGGGGGGGGGGGTGTCCTTATTCATTTTTGAATTCCCAGTGTTACAGTTTAAATGTGAAATGTCCCTCACAGGTTGATCTGTTGGTACACATCATCGCCAGTAGGTGGCAGTGTTCCAAAGGTTATTGGACAGACTAGTTGAGGTAGGCCACTGGGAGCATGTCTGGGACCTGGATACTTCTGCTTGTTAGTCCTGCTATAACATCACCAGGTGCCTCACACTCCTGACACCATACCTTCCTGCCATGACAGATGAAAATTTCCTCAAAATGTGATTCAAATGAAATCCTTTTCCCCCACTGAGTTGCTCCTGTCAGGTATCCTGGTCACAATGATAAGAAAAAGCTGCTCAAAGCAAGTGCAATGGTGCTTGCTTCCTGCTTCCACATGCCAGGCTTGCAGGCATGCCCCTGCTGCAGGGATGCCCTGAAGTCTTCTCCACATTTTTCCTTTGACTAATATTTGAACAGCATATTGTTTCCAAAATAAAATGAAAGGGACAAAGGTCCAGGAATATGAACAACTTATGGACATGCTTCCTGACTAGTTAGTTTCCTATCAGTGTTTTTAATCTTCCAACCGAAGCTCACGATTCTAGAAATTCTAGAGCACCTCACAGTGCATATTAAATTTATTAAGCTTAGCAAAACAAAAGGGAGAAAAAGAAAGGTGCAGATTCTTATGTGACAGAAATTCTTTCGAAAGACTGTGCAGAGAGACTGCCTTTTCACACTATGCAAAATTAAAACTTGATTTTTAAGCACGCAGAGAGAGGGACTGTCATAGTAATGTGCTTAACAACTTGATACATTCAGTAGTAGTGTACTTCAGACAGTGTGGACTCGCTTGATAAAATATACAAATTTAATTAATTTAAGAGCAGGAAAAGAATAAATAAATTACTAATCTTTGAATCTTCAGTGCCTGAAAGCATTTAAGATATTTCAATTAAAATTCAAGGGTTTTAAAGGCTGTCTGCTTTTTCTGTCTTGATGAAAACAAAATTTAATTAAATTTTTCACTGATGTTACCTTTTGTCTTCAGCTCTTCATCAGGCTCATACATCTCAATGATCTGCATTGCTCTTTTAGCATCATAAAATGGGAATAAAATTTCATTCAGTCGAGGATCTCGCTGATGCTGTGATGAGAAAATAAGTCCATTTAGATCCATAACCCTCACACTTGAAACATGTTTCTAAGCATATAATTTGTAAAACAAGGTACACCTAGACTATTGTGTTTATAATCACCAAGTTCAGACTTAGCTGCCTTCCTGACTCTCTCCCTAAACTAGTTTTCAGAAAGTCCATATCTGAACTTACTCTGATGGAAACCTGGCAAAGAAAAAAGAGATGTGTGCTTTTATTCTGTTTAAATGCTGAGGGACACATGATAGAGAATGTCAGCTGCACTGGCTTCTACTTCTACTACTCACATGGCTGTGGTATAGGGATGTGACTTGCTACAAATATGTGTAAAAATGAGAGCAACGAATCTTTGCAATATTTAAAAATTTAGTACTAACTCTAGTTTTAAAAACTAAAAAAAAAATTAAAATAAGAAATCAGATCATGAACTGAGAGGCCCCAAACCCCAAAATAGTATTAGAAAAATCTCTTAATGATAGGATAAATAAATAGTTTTTAATCTATCTTTTGCTAACAATGAGAGGTTCTTGAATACCCTGCAAACTTTATTTTCTTGAGTCCAGTGTTTTTCAAAAAATTATGGTTGTAATGATGAAAATTAATAAGCACATAACACTTATAAGTGTATATTATATTTTTAAAAAACCTTGAAATTAAAAAGCAATGGCGCAGAACATCTTCACTCTAAAGCTGAACACACTTTCCTCTAGGACTCTAAGTACAGTATATGGAAGAAGGCTCTAGTGGAAGCTGCTGACAGCAACCTTTCCTAACTAGCACACAAGATGTTTCTTGCGTTACAGGAGCAACACACTTCCTTCACCCCAACTTCCTAGAATGGTGAGAAGCCCATTCACTATTTAAGTGTGTGTGTGTGTGTGTGTGTGTGTGTGTGTGTGTGTGTGTGTGTGTGTACACGTGTGCATGTATGCACCTACATGTATGTGCCTACACAGGTGTGTGTACCTGCATGTGTGTGTGTGTGCTTGCATGTATGTACCTGCATAGGTGTGTGTGTGTTTACATGTATGTGCCTGCACAGGTGTGTGTGCCTATGTGAGTGTGTGAGTGTGTGTGTGTGCTCACATGTCACAGCACATGTCTGGAAGTAGAGGGTCCACTAAACTTTCTTATACTTCAAAGGATGACAGGATTGCATTGTGTCCATAATTATTCCTCAAAGGAGTAAAAAGCAAATTTTTGAGGAATAATGACCAATTAGCAGATATGAGCAAGAATTACTCAGCAAATAGTATTTTGGCAACAACTCTTTACCCAGATGCATGCACAGACTTTGCAATATTATTAGGAAGATACTTAGAAGCAGGTGTTACAGGTTCTGAAAGGCGGACTATATATATAGGACAACATCTTTGGCCAACGGAACACTTGGTTTTTAACTGCTAAAACAAAGATGTGCCTAGACGTCTCCTTGTCCTGTTTAGTTAGGCATGTTAAAGGGATGAAATCTATTGACAGACTATCAAGATGAAGCATGCTTCTTTTGTAATAACAAAGAATTATTGATTATTCCATGTATATGCTGGAAACTACTATACAAACAACAGCGGGACTTGGTTCTGGAGAGAATGCTGCTGAGTTCTGTAGAGAAAGAGAAACTGATGTGGTCAGGAGGCTGCCAGGCAGGTGAAGACATGCTGTACCCTTTAAGGAGCTGCATCATGAGCATGCTCCAGTATTCAGGGGGATAAGAATCCACCCTGGGGTGAGAATCATTTAAAAGCATTCAAAGAAATAAAAACTCAGTCACTCTCTAGCAATCACTCTTTCCTCATAAACAATAGCACTAAAGACAGATAAAGGATGGTAAGGGTTCTTTGCATACCCCAGCATGGTTGCACGCAAAGCTATCCTCTCTATCTTCCCTAGGAAAATTAGGTCATAAGGTCACTGTTGAGCATTTGGACCATAAGAGAAATGATGGAGCAAATCTATGTGGGAGGGAAAATGGAAATATAACCACGAGAGAGAAAATAGTTGGCAACAGGGGAAAAGAAGGGGATTCCGACATATCTGGGTGTTTTACACATAGGGGAACATATAAACATGGCACTGCTTAAAATGTAAGAGAACTCTGTGCATGGCAGCAGCAGCATTCTGATTACGTGGGTGATTTTAAAGAATGTAGACTCTGAGGGCTTCTCCTCAGGTCTACTGACACTGATTCGGGGGTGAAACCAGGCCTTATTTGGGGTGGAGGAGGGCTAGGACGCTTTCCAGGTGATCCTGTCCTGCTCCTTCTAAGCAGTACTGCTCTAAGATAGGGGGTGTGTCTCAATGGATAGAGTGTTTGCCCAGCCCTCTGGGCCTAATCTCCAGTACCGCACTGATCAGCTGCGGTGGTACTTGTCTGTAATTGCAGCACTTGGAAAGCAGAGGTAGGAGGATTGAGGGTTGAAGGGCCTCCTATGCTATGTAGGGAGTTGGGCAACAGCCATATGAGACCCTGTCTCAAAAAATAAAAGGAAAGAAAGAAAGAACAGAAACAAAAAGTATTGCCTTAACCTGCAACCGCATGCATTTTTAATACACTTGTATATCCATGACAACAAAAGCAAAAACCAAAGCAAACCAAACCAAAAAAACCCCAAATACCTAAGTTCTGCAAGGTTGGACTAATCATTTGACCTGTGCACCTAATAAAGCTTTATCCATTAAAATGTCATTAGAGGACATCATAGTCATAAGACCATCCATATAGCAGACTGGATAGCCAGGAAACACAGCACATATCAGTATTTGCCACCTAATGGTTATAGTCTTAGCAAAAGAGCTTTAAGTGCAGACAAAAATAAAACTCCATTTCGATCTGCTCAGCCAAATAATAGAATCTTTTCTTTCCCCCAAATTTTCACATTTTACAGGGCAACATAGCATGGTCCCTCTGAATAACTGGGAGGCAGGAAAACGAATGGTAAAGTTTCCAACACTGCATCACAGTAAGGACCAACGCTACATATATCATATCATATCATATCATATCATATCATATCATATCATATTCAGAGTAACACTGTGCAGAGGAGTTCTAGTTAGAAACAAGCACAGCGAGGCAGGTTCTTCACAGCTCTGAGACAACATCAGCTTCCAGTCAGATAAACAACATGCCCAAGATTTTCACTTCCTGGTACCCAGTGCTTTGCAAATTGAGGTTCTAAATAGCTCTTAAGAGTAGGTCACGGAAAACTGTGCCCACATAAATGAGATCTATTAGGGACAGTCTCCACACGTCTGTCCTTAGCCTTACTAAGGTGTCAACTGACCTTATTACAAGTGCACTGGGAGAGATAGATGATGATATAATATAAAGATGTACAATATAAATGATATTATTTCAAAAATTATATAAAAAGTTAAAGTAAAAATCAGCAAGGATCGGTTCACTCATAGAATGAAATACCCTCCCCTCTTTCTCTCTCTTCTCCCTTTTCATAAAAAAAATAAAGATATCATAAAGAGAAAGATTTGGGGTACTTTCTTACAGATTTCCAACTATAAAAATGGAAAAATCAGCTTTAGTGCTACAGTGATCAGATGATGTGATGTGTGTGAGGGCGTAGGTAACCAGAGGTAAGAAAATAAAGCTTTGTTTTATTACTCTCACCACAGGAGGCCCATTCCCTCTTCCTCATTTTGCTTGTTTCCCCACTGCTCTCTATACAGCCCTGCATTCTACAAGCCCTTAGCTGTTCTGAGAAACAGGCGAAACAGAAATGGAGGCGATACTAAAACCAGTGTATCTTATTAACAACCGGGAAAAGGATATGAAACCAACTGACCCCAGAGATGGTGACTAGTCCTGGGAATTACGACTGAGCTGGGAGGAGAACCCAACCCTGGAAGCTCCCAGCATGTGTTTCCACAGCCTGTTGGCTCATGATGTGGGCAAAGAAAGATTCCCTTTGCCCACTGGATAGAGCCCAGAGGCATAGTGATAAGAAAAGTTCAGATGTGAGTAGTGAACTTGTGTGACTAAATTCTTTATGGGGAATACTGTATTGTATGTATGTATATATGTAGGTATGTATGTATATATGTAGGTATGTATGTATATATGTAGGTATGTATGTATGCATGCATGCATGTATGTTGCTCAGCTTCTCTCCCACTCCAATAAGCACCTCAAAGAAGAAACCTATTAGCCTCGACAGTGCTGCATAAACGTCCTTGTGTACCTGGGCCATCTTATTAAGGAAAAATACCAACTCAGTGTATGCGCATTGCTAACAGGCCACTAGGAGATGCTAATGATACCTGTCTGGGGAACCAGACTGTGGCATTCTATAAGCAAGAGGCCCTGGAAAACAGATGAGAAATGAATCCAAAGCTATCACCGAGGGAGGAGGGGGCACATAACTTACTCGGCAACCAAGTAAAGGACTGAATCTTTCCCTTCCTCCCGTCTCTTGAAAGTAGGAGATGAGTATTCTAAACAGAAATTTACAAAGAAGGAACACGACTTATAGGCTGGAAGACGGTAGGAGCCAATGTATCACTGGTTCATGGGAAGGAGATTTCTGTTTCTCCAGTCAATTCTAGCCTATTAACCTTGTTGTATATGCACCTACTGATTTTTGCTGTTGCTATAACTGGTTCTCTAGTTAACTGAATGGGTTTCCAAGCTGACTGTTTCTGTCATTGAGGATAACAATCTGCGCTAAATTCTGCATATATGGAGGCCAGGGCCTTGTCCTTTCAAGTGGTCCTCACTTTCTCTTGTCTTTCTGCATGATGCTGCATCCCATGCAGCAGTGAAACCGCCTATTAAGGCTACAAGGTTGAGATATTTAGAAAATGTTGAGGTCCAATTATTTTTTAGGGTCACAGACCTTTATGTTCCAATCCTTCTTGCTTTCCTCATGAGCTCTGTCTCCTTGCATTACAAGATGTGAAGTTGCCCTGCCTAAAGCTGTCTTGATTCTGGAGAAGTTAACAAGATAAAAGTAGAACTGCACATAGAATGTTCAGGAAGCTGGCAAGGGGTGGAGATGAAGGAATGAATGCTTTTGGGAGAAGAAAGAGGTATTTGGAGATGCTTTGATTGAAATCCCAGGGTATAAACTTAAAAGGCATATACTACAATCTGCAGAAATCTAGAAACATGTCGATTCCATCAGTCTCAGCCACTCATTCAAAGTATCTCCTTGCTTAAGGAGAAGCTACCTGGGAGGAAATATGAAGAACACAGGTATGGCTGTCCACTGGACCAGTGACGGTGAAAGACCTGCCTCATAATGAAGAATATGGATAGCAGGGCCAGAACGGTATGTTTCCTTTAAATAGTCCAATTAAAAAACAAAAAAAAGCTTATAGGGTTTACAAATGAAAAAATTTAAAGTCTTTCAATATTATGAAATTTATTATTAGACAGACAAAGAAAAACCAACTGTGAGAGGAAATGAAGCCTGCAAGAGCCTGCAAGAGCAGGACCTATCCTTGGGACTTCAGAACTGGTCCTGAACTACAACGCAAAATAAAGTAGGAAGCATGAGCTTCCATCCAAGAAGATGGCTTGCTTAGGAAGGGATGATGAAGTGGTGGCATGGTAAAGCTTTCTCCTCTCTCCCAAAGCATCTTCCAGGACCTTGGAAACTGGACTCCTGCTGGTCCCCCAGATTTAAGATGCACCAAAGTACCTGAGAAGGTGAAGAGAAACAAAACAAGCAACAGAGAAGGAAAGGGGGCAGAGGGGTTAAGGAAAGAAAGTCAAAACTGCCAAGAATGTGGATAAGATCTGGGTAAAGATTGTGTACAAACACGGTGTTCGATGCCCTCAGTGCAGTGAACTGGAAAGACTTAAAACAGATTCAAGTAAAATAAAAACAGTATTGCCCTGAATGCATCTCCTGGGGGTGGAGGCATCTGTGTGTATATATGATGGAACCCCTCTCTTTCTTGTCTCAATGCATTTATGTTCATGGTAACAGTTCCTGGTGTGTCGCCTCATAAACTGGAAGCAGGTGAGCCCGCACAAATCATGAAGAAGAGTCATTTGGCAAAGATGTCTTTTGTTCCTGTAAGGCGGCAAGTCAGGGACTGCCCGTTCTTTCCTCTAAGGTGGTGTCTAACATGATGCTTCCTTCCCTGTCTCTCTGATGGGGATTGAACTCATGTATGCCATGTACGTCCTACCACAACGCACGGCCTGCCAATCTCTCCTACCACCCTTCTCTTTAGATCCCCTGGTTAGAACTTAAATGCTTTCCAAGAGAGACTGTATTGTCTACTCCATAGTTAAACTTTTCTAACTATTTATGTGTTTTGGGGAAAAGGTGAATTTCTCTTTTCAGACAAAAAGAAAAAGCCTCTGTGGGTTTTACTAAAATGTATTTTTTTGCACATGAGAAGAAAAGTTTCATTTTAGTTATAATAATGAAAGTTGTGACCTTTACTTGTTCTGAAATATCTTCCTTGTACTTAAGCAAACTCTGCTAGCCAGTTTTAGTTGCTAAATGAATCGTGGTCTAAATTCAGCTCTGATCTTGTTTTGAGAATAATATGTAAAAATTTAACCTGCAATCTAGTTGACCCAACACTATAGTTTTACCTAGGGGGCTCAAGTGTCAAATATTCTATTTAAACCTATGTATTTTTCTTACATGCAATCCATTAAAAGGCAAAAATACAGGTTTCCAGGCCATGCAAAGGTATGAGAAAAGTTAGCAATGGAGAATCCAAATTTAGTGTCACAAACTCAATCCACTCTCTGTACACGAGATCAACAGACTCAAACTACCGTAAAAACCATCTTGCAACATCAGACACATTCAACTGAATAAATACATCACAAATTTCACACGTACACACAGAACCACAGCGTGAGACCAACAGGAGGTGGTGCGCAAAGCCAGCCTGGAGGAAGCACATGGACACACAGACAGGAGCTGATTTTTGCACCTGGCCAAGCCACCATGGAAAGATCAGCAGGTCAGAAGCCGAGCCAGGAAAGGGTGCGTGAGGCCAGCATGCAGTGACGACACAGGGGGAGGCAAGCCACTGCACACAGACTGATGGAGTTAATGTATGAAAAAGCTTACTTCGTTTAGAAAGCTCACTAATTGGTCTACCGTTAAATAATCAGTTTTGTCTCCATTGCTGAAAAGAAATGTATTAGAAAAAGTAAGTTTTTGTATATGATGCTACAGTAGATACGATTTACATGTTGACATTTGTTGATAATTCTAAACTCCTTTTCTAACCCTGAATTCTTAGAGTAATCAGAGACTGTGGTGGAGGGGGTTGGGGGAAGGGGTGGGTGCGAGGAACTCAAGGACAATGATAGCAGAAAGATAACATTCCCACTAGGCCACAGAAAGTGACTGCTATATGCAATTCTTTAGCATTATCAAGAGACATTCCTCCAAAGACAACATGTAAGTCATCCATTTGAAATAACTGGAATGAATGAACTTCTCAACAACATTCCAAACCAAAACTAGTTAGTTCACATACTGGGTTAATACCTAAGGGAGCAGGTTAAAATTGTAGGTCGTTAGTAAAGCCAATGCGGGGCCAGGGAGGGGTATGTTCCAAGTGCTGTAATTAATCTCTGTCAAGGTTTCTAAAACACTCAGAGTGGGCTTCTATGCCAATAAATTAAGGGATGAAAATGTAACCCTGACTAGGCCTAGCACTAGTAACATATATTTAAACATTATAGCAAAAATGTTTTAAATTTTACAGGGACAAAATAACAAGTACTATATAACACTTTCTCATAACTAGAACTTACATTTTTTTAAAAAGATCTTCTATATCTGTCCGAGGACAAATCTTTTGTGTCAGTTCATAGAACTTTTCATAAGTAAATGCAGCAGGCTCAATTTCATCATTCTGTGGAGAATAAAAGAAGGACAGGCATTTAAAAGCAAGCAAACAAACAAACAAACAAACATCTTTCTCCTTGGAGACTTGTGATTGACATGGTCCTGGACATTTGGATAACCACAGCACGTGAAGTGAGGCTTCCCTGGCTGTCACCATGGGATGGATGATACATGGGACACATGGTGACACCTGCCCACAGCAGAGCTTTCTCTCTGGGAAACCCCTCACTGACCAAGTCCACAGACATTTTTCTATCCCTCCTTGAGGAGGGGAAGGAAGTGCTCCCATAGACGATATGGGATAATCAGACCGAATATTTAAGTACATTTATTTTGTGAATATTTAGAGGATCACAAGGGATCCTCTAAAGGTACTGAAGCAACCCATAATTTACCCGTCACACTGCAATGAAACTTTCAAACAAGACTTTTAAACAGAGTCAGAGGCATAAGTCTTGCTTGTGGTGTAAAAATTAATTTTAATGGCTTGAATAGGAAGTGTCATGAGCATAAATGTGTGGGAGGGAGAGGAATCCTTCATGAAACTGTGCAAGGCTTTCTCGAGAAACTGAATTTCTTAGTTAATAACTCATGCTGCTGCTATGCTTGGTGAGGCAGCATGGCTGGGTGTCCTGGTGTTCTAAACAGGTTCCATAAACTGTACAGAGAACAGCTGCCTGTCCCTTCTGTTTCTTACCTTAATAAAGTTGACAAAAGTCAGTTTGAAGTGAACTAGTTGGATTTTAAAAACACTTCTCAAGTGATTGACCAACGGAAAGAAAGAAAATGAACTGCCCTCCATGTGACTGACAAACTGAGGTCAGCTCAACGGTCACCTGGCTTAGCACATATGCCTGCATAGACATAGAACCATGACAACAGATTTAGAAGTGTGTTTAAGTTAGTGAATACCTTTCCACTGGGAAGACCTAATTCCTTGAGGGCTTGAAAGATCACCTTTTCTGTTTTCCCCGATGCAAAGGTTCTAGTGATACTGGAGCAGAAGAGAAAAAAAAGGAAAAACAAAACTTGAGTTATTGTTCCTTCTGCTTTCTCTGATGCAGCAATACAAAATACCTTAGAGATAGTGGGTTAAGGGGAAGGAAAAGAATAAAGCTACCTTTTGTTTGATTGGGCTTTTCAATTCCCAAGCTTCCCTCTGGTTACCAGGGCCAACTCTGTCACTGATGAGACTCAATTCTAACATAAGAGGGCCCATTAGGTGCTTGTGACCAAGTTGGTATTGGACAAATGCAATGATACATTCGAACCCTAAGAAACGGTGTTCTTAAGAAAAAGTTACACGGATGGTGGTGCAGTGGTTCTACAGGTTTCTGTGAGTGAGGCGCACACTTAAAGAAAGCAGTAGTAGCCCTGTAGATGCCAGATTGGCTTGGCCTGTGACTCTTCTTCTCCTGGCTTGCATGGTTTGCACAGTGACTCAGTACGAGACATATTTTAAGTGTTTTCATCTAAGCACGCTTGAGCCACCCTGCCATGATAGCCAGCTAAAGGTCTGGGACTTTATTGTAAACGTGATGGGGGAAGGACCCAGTTAGTTATTTCATCAGAATCTTGGTACTTCCCAGGACATGGTATTTCTCAATAGCTTTTTAACTAGTTAGTACAGGGAGCAAGTTTGTAATGCCTTAATGGTCAAACTTCCTTATGTAAAAGGAAGAGAGACACCCCCTGCCCATGGTAAATGTGTTGGAGATACTTAGAATGCAAATGACTAAGTGGGAGAGATCAGAAGATATTTGGTATCCAGACAGCATGCGCATGGCTCTCAGCTTGCTTTGTCTACACAGGTGGCTTTATTCACTTTCTGCTTAAAAGCCCTGGTCATGACTTACTATGATTATTGAAAGGCTGAACGCCAATGGGGGTGGGTAGACTTGACTTGAAGACTAAGGTGACTTTCACCTGTGAAGTGTGGCTTTTCAATAGAGCTTTAGAATCTCCCATGCTACCTTCATATATGCCTCAGCATTTCTGTTCAGTCAGTGTAAGCACCGACAGCCAGTTTCTCTCGGTGAGTGTGAGAAGGAGCTGCAGGATACAGCTTATCAAAATAGACTTGAGCTGCAGGATACAGCTTATCAAAATAGACCCAGAGGAAGGATATTTACATAAATGCATTATGATGCGTCCATTTAAACCATTATTGTTTTGTAGTTGGTCCATGAAGATGCCAAGAAGCATATTCAAGTGTTCTTGAGACAGTTCTACTTATGTATAAGTGAGCCCGACAGCGGCGCCTAGGTGTGTAGTCAGACGAAGTACACGGATAATGGGATTCTAGAATAGAAGGTGTTAGTTATGACGATATTTTCTCAAGTCTTTAGAGTCCAGTTCAATTTTTAAACGCTGACTTAGGGTAGATGCCATTTAACAAGTTCAGTGTAAGGACAAATGGCAGTGTGTCTTTCTTTACAAAACAATGCAATGAGTAAATACGTGTGCTACCACAGCAAGGTTAAGAACCTGTCACCAGGAGGGAAAGCTCTCCGCAGCAATGACTCAAGGCTGCTGGGTTAGACAGGCCAGGCTCTAACATGAAAACTAATCACCATGACCACGAGGCCTCGGTCGGGTACGGAGCCTGAGCCATCCTCCTACCTCGGAACCAAGGCACCATGGGAAGTGAGGCAAGGAAGGAAGGCAGGCGTGTGCGTGGTGAGCGCTGGGCTGTGTGCCAAGAAACAGGACGAAGAACAAGAAGGTCAAGGAGCAAGGAGATGGGAGAGAGGTGCTGAGTACTCAGACATGAGTAGGGCTGGGCAGCACAGCCTGAAGACACATTTGCTCATTGTACATAAAAAGAGAAGAACCTCAGAATGGAAAATAGCCACAAGGGCATTTATCAGACTATTTCCCTAGAGTAATGTCTGTTTCCTTTGCTCCAGACATCTTTCCAAATCATTACTGTCTGAAAAATTCATCTACTGTTATATGGAGGCTAAAGAGGGAATATGCATTCTTTGGTTCCCCAATGGTGCACTGTAACCAGCATTCTTAGAGCAGTGTGCTGATAAAGGGACTGTGACATTATTATAACCTCTATATAAGTGGTTTTCAACTTTCCTAATGATGTGACCCTTGAATACAGTTCCTCATGCTGTGGTGACCCTCAACCATAAAGTCATTTTTGAAGCTACTTCATAACTGTAATTTTGCTACAGTTATAAATCATAATATAAATATTTTTAGAGATGGGGGTTTGCTAAAGGGCTGTAACACAAAGGTTAAGAACCTGTGCTCTATATAATTCTGCGGCCAAAGGCATCTGCTTAATGCTTGAAGGTACAAGGTGCTAAATGAGGTTTTGCTTTTGTTTTGGTTTTTTGAGTCAGGTCCGATAGCCTAGAACCCTACAACCTTGCTGTTCTGGGATTGTGAGTGTCTACAGTCAAACCTGGATTTATGGAATCCAAGGACTTGGAGACACCAGGCGATCTCTCTACCAACTAAGCTACCTCCAAGTTTCTCAATGAGATTTTGTTCATTCAAAAACAAACTGTCACTCCTTCCCATAAAGAAATTTACAAAAGCAAGCTCACTGAAGTTGTACTCAGTCCTATCACAGAGCTGGCTAAATTCTGTATCCCAGGTTACCCTGCAAATGACTAGAGAATATGAGCCTAGAATGCTAGGGAGTCCATCTTTTTGCCCACAACTGTTCTTCAGTGTTTCTGAGAGTTTTGAACAGCGACTGCTGACACCGTCACAGAGACTCCTGAAGTGAAGGGTCAGGGTACTAGCCTTTGTAGGGTCCTGAAGCTGCAGGACCTGAATAGATAGATGGGTCAAGCAGACCAAGTTGCCAGTATCATTACACGGAGGCTCTTGGTCTCTACTTTAGTAGCTTCTCCAATTACTGCTCAAAGCCATTCAGATTTCCATCACTCAACTCTCTAGCTCTAGGCAGTACTCCATGTTACAGGGAATGTGAGACAGAAAAGTTACTTTCAGAGACTGGTCTAAGTGGGAAGATGAACTGCAGCAAGCTGGTGAATTTGAGGGAAAGGCAGAATGTGTAAGACCATATACATGAGAGAGAGAGAGAGAGAGAGACAGAGAGAGAGAGAGAGAGAGAGAGAGAGAAGAGGGAGGGAAGGAGTGAGGCTGCCTTCATCAATCATTCCTGCAATTTCCTGGGTATTAGATTTAGGTTTAATGTTTAAGAGCAGAAGCCTTTCACAAGTTACGAAACAACCATGAAGCTGGATCCCCTTTTAACACAATGTGCACTATATTAATAGTTTCCATTTTAAAACCCTAAAATGTTGGTGAAAAAATGACATTTTAAAAGTGTTTACCCTTCACATCCATTAAAACCTTCAGAACAATTTCTCCCTAACTCTTGGCAGACTGTCTACCGGGAGAGCTATCCCCCTTTTTTTGGCTTGGCATCAGTTCTACATCAATTCTAACAAGCTGCCCCATGTCACAGATGTCTTGTGTTAAGGACCTATTAATAACGACATGCACACACACACACACACACACACACACACAATCCGCATCAATGCCAAAATATCTAGACCATTTCAAGCACAGTTGTAATGATTTTTGTATGTGAAAATGCTGTATGGGGACCCACAGAACCTCAACAGGACTCGAACCTTGAGGGATGATAGCATGGTGGGTGGAAGGCAGACTACTGAAACCAGAACTACTGGCTAGAAGCAGTTGGATCATAATCTTGAATTCCACTAAGTCCACTTTCCAAATCGTATGAAAAAAAAAAAAGAAACATAAGGCACAGAGTTCTCCCTCTGCACTGCCGTATGTACCCTCTGTCCCCCACACCAACAAATGTACTCTGAGTATGGGCACACACTGTCTCTATGATAAGGGTGGTTTGGATACATTGAAATAACTGCCTTGCTCCTGCCCAAGTGAAGGGAGGTTTTCAATAAGATAAGCATCCTTCTGAAATGTCTTTGGTAACAACTACCAGTCAGGACGCCCATGGGGTTTTGCTTTTAAAAAAAACAAAAACAACAACAACAAAAAAACTTCTATACTATACTTAAACCTGACTTGTTAGAAAGAATATTATTGAAAACCTCCGCTCACTTGAGCAGTAACAAGGCAGCAAAGAACCCTACATGAGATCTTTTTAAAACTCACAACAGCTGCATGCAATCTGTAACCTGGTTGGTAATCATGAAAGGTTGAATAAA
Source organism: Mus minutoides (assembly GCA_902729485.2). Lineage (NCBI taxonomy): Eukaryota > Metazoa > Chordata > Mammalia > Rodentia > Muridae > Mus > Mus minutoides. Next base: position 33,477 of record CACVCL010016933.1, read on the forward strand.
AAGGGATACTGCACAGGGTCATCCTCACGTCATCAGTGTATTCCAGTCTCTCGTAGAGAAGTGTCCTAGACATGTCACCTGGATACTTAGGTTCACGATCCCCATGAACTATGGAATGTACCAAAATGATGGTGTCTAGGTTGATTCTGCCCTGCGTGACAATGCGAGTGGGGGTATGGGGACATTTGCACAGGGGCACAGAGCAAGTGGGGGTACGGGGACATTTGCACAGGGGCACAGAGCGAGTGGGGGTACGGGGACATTTGCACAGGGGCACAGAGTGAGTGGGGGTACGGGGACATTTGCACAGGGGCACAGAGCGAGTGGGGGTACGGGGACATTTGCACAGGGGCACAGGTTAGTGGTTTGGTGTAGAATGGAGTATGTAAGCAGAGAAGTAGGATAAGAAACGTGGAAAGGGCCAGGAATAACCTGAAAGCCTAGGCTAAATGGCATCCACGCATTCAAATGACTTGTGACTTGTTTGTCTTGTGTGCTCAAGGTAGGTCAGTCTAGGACAGCTCTCTTCTATGTTTTGGTGTTTTGCAAGTCTGTGTCTCTACTGAAGTTCATCTCCAGAGACAACATCAACATGGAACTGAGTTGAGAAACCTGGGCAAAGGGGCTTGGTATACAGGGACGGACGTAAACGAAGTCCAATTCCCGTGTATTGAAGACCGAAGTACACCTGTCTACTACAGGACCCAGACTCGGTTCGAAGAAACTACAGACACTCACTCATGTGTTTGTAGTTTGTTATACTAGGACCTTTCAAAGAAGTTCTTAAGGGTATCGATGGGAGTGTTCGGGAAGGTCGATGTGTGTCTGGTCATCGTTTGCCTAAACTGTGAATGAAACTGAGAAGCAGAGAAGAGGGATGTGTGAGGACTCCTCCCAGGGTGAACCATGTCAGGACTATTAAAGAGCACATGGGGAGGTTGCGTTTGGCTTCTGCCTTCTTCCTTTTGGGTTCCATCTACCTTTTGCCATCTGCCATCTGGGAGGTGGTTTTATGGTGAGGGGGTGGGTATCTCTTGGGAATAGGATTATAAAAATGTCCCTGAGACGGTTCTCTAGCCCTCTTACCTCAGGTGAGGGCACAGCTGGAAGAATGCAGTCTGCAGTCTGTAAGGCCCATGATGGCACTCTGTTCATGCATTCCCAGCCTCCCCAACTGTGAGAAATGAACTTCTCTCCTGTATTAGCCAAATACTATGGTATATTGCTGCAGCAGCTGAATTTAGGAAACACCCCACCTTCTTTGAAGACCACATAAGCAGCAATCTTGAATTGGGGAGTGCTGACCAGAGGCATAGAAGAAGATCAGTGTACTGGGGTCCAGCTCGAAGGAGGGAGGTAGTCGTTGCTCAGGTAAAGGGGTGGGGATGGGTGGGAGACACACTATAAATCATGAAAGCCAGGTGATTCACCGATTAAAATCCAGTGCTACAATTCTCAGACATTCTTTACCACAGTTAATGCTTCCTATTCTGGGGGAGGTACAACTTTATTTCCATGGGTGATTTTTACAAATTGAGCCATGAAATAGCAGAAACTAGATTTCCAGAAATATCTTGAAGGCAAAGAACATGTGATTATGTCATAGCAGGGTGGGCCTTTGATTTGGTGTGGAAGGGTGGACCTTTGGTTTAGTGTGGCAGCCTGGGCCTCTGGTCTGGAAGGCTCCATTTGGCTTGATGCGGTGAAGGTAACGCAGAGAATCACGTGTCTGACTTACCTCCTCACTGGGATTTTACCAGTTGTGTTGGTCAGAAAGGCCAGTTTCATCCAGCTGGAAAACAAGAGCAACACAACTTCAGAACCCACCACTAGGTCCCACCAGCACCTGCTCCAGATCATTGAGAACTTCAGAGAAAAGCTTCTTTAGACAGAATACCTATTCTAAAAATCAGATCATTACCAGATTAATTTAGGGCCCTCCAATTTTAATATGACCAGTAACATTTGAATTTAAGACAAGTAACCTACTATTTTAATGTGTCCTGGTAACATTTACTACATATTTACAGTAAAATAGCTACATCTGAAATTCAAATTTAACAGAGAGGCCTATGTTTTAAAATCTGATACCATTAGGGGAATTAGAACTTGGATATTTGCACTGAGCAAAACAAGGCACCTGTCCATGGTTGTGTTGGTTTTGCTCTTCTTAAAACACTCAGGTGGCAAGATATGCAACTTAGGCTAAGGACCAAAGGGGATTCACCACTCTCAGCTTCCAAGGTTCAGATGGAGAATGAGTGGAAGCCTTCCTTCATCGTCAATCCCCAGAGAAGGTCTCAGAATGTTGGGTAACTCTGCCTTCCCCAAGGTCTCAGGACATGTGAGGAGCTTCAATGTCTCAGAACATTCCAGAACACACTGGAATCAAGATTGTTCTCAGCTAATAGTCTTATTCCTATTATTTCTAGGCACTAACAACTTACAAATTATCATGGTTTTGATAAAGTTTATATCTTAAGTTCCAGAAGCACAAGTTGCTATTTTGTTTGGGAGATGTTTTAGGGACAATAGGAGGGAAGGAGGCAGAATGGGCAGGGAGCAGGCTTTAGCAAACTTGTGTTTCAACTGGCTTTTACATGCCCTCATACAATATAATCCACTCTTGGTGGCTTATAGGCTAGCTCTGTTACCCTATTTGAATTTGTCATGGGAACAGGAGTATAATTTCCCAGACATGGCGACTTCGATTTAGTAGAGACGCATCCTCTGGACAAGTAAGCAGGTCTGCACCCTTGCTAAGCAGCCTGTGGGTGGGTGAACAGTGGCTCCATTGCCTAAAGATCTGGACTCTGCATATTGGCCATTCAAGTATAAGTAGGATCCCAAAGTCACAGTGTGCAACATTCACAAGGTTATCTCTGAGAAAATGAGCCAATGACTCTGAGGAAGGAAGTGTAGCTGCACGGCAAATAGGAATCTACAAGCCTTCATGACTTCCTTCCACCGAGGATGCCAGACCGGAGGTGAGGTGCTTTTTGATTTCATCCACATGCTAATCTGGTTCCCAAATGGGAACTGAGAGGCTAAAGATTTGCCCAATGTGGCAAGGCTGGGGTTTATAGCCCAGAGTTGATATAGTTAAGTACTTGCTGACTATACAGGAAGTGCCTAAGGACTGGCCTGTTGGCCCATTGAGAGGGAGATAAATCACTGGATCACTCTCTTGGTGCTCAGGCCTCATTTTCAGATGTGGAAGCTTATCTCCACAAGGTTATCTGCATCTTCATCATATTCTTGTCTTGGTACCTCATAGCTATGTGCCATTTGTTGTCACTAGGAAGCCACAGACAGTTCTGCAGCCAGGCACAATTACAGACCACTGCTTTTCTGTGATTTCTACATGAGAACCAATTATTTGACCCAGAAATGTATCTGAGCATGATGACAATCTATCAGTTTGGTAAACCACTTGGAACTCCAGGAACAGTGACCTGCAGAAAGATCTTCAGGACTTGACTGAACCACTGACTGAAATTTCGAAAGAAATTTCAAAGAACCCTGACCACACATTAAAGGAAGCGGTATTCTTGGGTTGGGGGGGGGGCAGGGCTTTCTGTTTGACTTATGTAATGGATGCTTTTCCAAATGCTTCTCTTGGCTATATCCCTAAATTGTCAGTTTCATGCAGTGGAGACCGGAGGTACCCTAGAACTTATCCTATAGGTGAGGCATGCAAAGGTATCCATCAGAAAATGGAGTTTAGGAGACCAAAAAAAAAAGAAGGAAAGAAAGAAAAGAAAAGAAAAGAAAAGAAAAGAAAAGAAAAGANGCCTGCATTTGCTTCAGGTTAAGGGCACATAACTTCTGGCTTCATGTGGACAGATGATGTCCTGGGTCTGAGCCAAGCTTCTTTGATGTCTGTGAGTGAGTACACAAACATCAAACAATATGATCCTGGAAAGTTTCTTCAAGAATTCCCATAGCTACCCTCACAAGCCCTTCCAGCTACACACAGACCAGTAGCAAACTCTAAACTGTGAAAGGAACTGAGAAGCAGAGAAGAGGGATGTGTGAGGACTCCTCCCAGGGTGAACCATGTCAGGACTATTAAAGAGCACATGGGAAGGTTGCGTTTGGCTTCTGCCTTCTTCCTTTTGTGTTCCATCTTCCTTTTGCCATCTGCCATCTGGGAGGTGGTTTTATGGTGAGGGGTTGGGCATCTCTTGGGAATAAATAGGATTATAAAAATGTCCCTGAGACGGTTCTCTAGCCCTCTTACCTCAGGTGAGGGCACAGCTGGAAGAATGCAGTCTGCAGTCTGTAAGGCCCATGATGGCACTCTGTTCATGCATTCCCAGCCTCCCCAACTGTGAGAAATGAACTTCTCTCCTGTATTAGCCAAATACTATGGTATATTGCTGCAGCAGCTGAATTTAGGAAACGCCCCACCTTCTTTGAAGACCACATAAGCAGCAATCTTGAATTGGGGAGTGCTGACCAGAGGCATAGAAGAAGATCAGTGTACTGGGGTCCAGCTCGAAGGAGAGAGGTAGTTGTTGCTCAGGTAAAGGGGTGGGGATGGGTGGGAGACACACTATAAATCATGAAAGCCAGGTGATTCACCGATTAAAATCCAGTGCTACAATTCTCAGACATTCTTTACCACAGTTAATGCTTCCTATTCTGGGGGAGGTACAACTTTATTTCCATGGGTGATTTTTACAAATTGAGCCATGAAATAGCAGAAACTAGATTTCCAGAAATATCTTGAAGGCAAAGAACATATGTGATTATGTCATAGCAGGGTGGGCCTTTGATTTGGTGTGGAAGGGTGGACCTTTGGTTTAGTGTGGCAGCCTGGGCCTCTGGTCTGGAAGGCTCCATTTGGCTTGATGCAGTGAAGGTAACGCAGAGAATCACGTGTCTGACTTACCTCCTCACTGGGATTTTACCAGTTGTGTTGGTCAGAAAGGCCAGTTTCATCCAGCTGGAAAACAAGAGCAACACAGCTTCAGAACCCACCACTAGGTCCCACCAGCACCTGCTCCATATCATTGAGAACTTCAGAGAAAAGCTTCTTCAGACAGAATACCTATTCTAAAAATCAGATCATTATGAGATGAATTTAGGGCCCTCAGATTTTAATATGCCCAGTAACATTTGAATTTAAGACAAGTAACCTACTATTTTAATGTGTCCTGGTAACATTTACTACATATTTACAGTAAAATAGCTACATCTGAAATTCAAATTTAACAGAGAGGCCTATGTTTTACAATCTGATACCATTAGGGGAATTAGAACTTGGATATTTGCACTGAGCAAAACAAGGCACCTGTCCATGGTTGTGTTGGTTTTGCTCTTCTTAAAACACTCAGGTGGCAAGATATGCAACTTAGGCTAAGGACCAAAGGGGATTCACCACTCTCAGCTTCCAAGGTTCAGATGGAGAATGAGTGGAAGCCTTCCTTCATCGTCAATCCCCAGAGAAGGTCTCAGAATGTTGGGTAACTCTGCCTTCCCCAAGGTCTCAGGACATGTGAGGAGCTTCAATGTCTCAGAACATTCCAGAACACACTGGAATCAAGATTGTTCTCAGCTAATAGTCTTATTCCGATTATTTCTAGACACTAACAGTCTAACGACTTACAAATTATCATGGCTTTGATGAAGTTTATATCTTAAGTTCCAGAAGCACACGTTGCTATTTTGTTTGGGAGATGTTTTAGGGACAATAGGAGGGAAGGAGGCAGAATGGGCAGGGAGCAGGCTTTAGCAAACTTGTGTTTCAACTGGCTTTTACATGCCCTCATACAATATATACCACTCTTGGTGGCTTATAGGCTAGCTCTGTTACCCTATTTGAATTTGTCATGGGAACAGGAGTATAATTTCCCAGATGTGGCGACTTCGATTTAGTAGAGACGCATCCTCTGGACAAGTAAGCAGGTCTGCACCCTTGCTAAGCAGCCTGTGGGTGGGTGAACAGTGGCTCCATTGCCTAAAGATCTGGACTCTGCATATTGGCCATTCAAGTATAAGTAGGATCCCAAAGTCACAGTGTGCAACATTCACAAGGTTATCTCTGAGAAAATGAGCCAATGACTCTGAGGAAGGAAGTGTAGCTGCACGGCAAATAGGAATCTACAAGGCTTCATGACTTCCTTCCACCGAGGATGCCAGACCGGAGGTGAGGTGCTTTCTGATTTCATCTACATGCTAATCTGGTTCCCAAATGGGAACTGAGAGGCTAAATATTTGCCCAATGTGGCAAGGCTGGGGTTTATAGCCCAGAGTTGATATAGTTAAGTACTTGCTGACTATACAGGAAGTGCCTAAGGACTGGCCTGTTGGCCCATTGAGAGGGAGATAAATCACTGGATCACTCTCTTGGTGCTCGGGCCTCATTTTCAGATGTGGAAGCTTATCTCCACAAGGTTATCTGCATCTTCATCATATTCTTGTCTTGGTACCTCATAGCTATGTGCCATTTGTTGTCACTAGGAAGCCACAGACAGTTCTGCAGCCAGGCACAATTACAGACCACTGCTTTTCTATGATTTCTACATGAGAACCAATTATTTGACCCAGAAATGTATCTGAGCATGATGACAATCTATCAGTGTGGTAAACCACTTGGAACTCCAGGAACAGTGACCTGCAGAAAGATCTTCAGGACTTGACTGAACCACTGACTGAAATTTCGAAAGAAATTTCAAAGAACCCTGACCACACATTAAAGGAAGCGGTATTCTTGGGTTGGAGGGGGGGCAGGACTTTCTGTTTGACTTATGTAATGGATGCTTTTCCAAATGCTTCTCTTGGCTATATCCCTAAATTATCAGTTTCATGCAGTGGAGACCGGAGGTACCCTAGAACTTATCCTATAGGTGAGGCATGCAAAGGTATCCATCAGAAAATGGAGTTTAGGAGACCAAAAAAAAAAGAAGGAAAGAAAGAAAAGAAAAGAAAAGAAAAGAAAAGAAAAGAAAAGAAAAGAAAAGAAAACAACAACAACAACAATGCTCGATACCTGTGCTACCAACCTTTGGTCTGCTACAGATCTCCTGACGAGGATATCACCTATGCCTTGCTATGTATTTAAGTGGTTTAAATAAAGGTGGGAGTTGGTCAACTTCCAAAGCCAGGGGTACAGAAGGAAAGGTGGAAACTGGCCTGATGGATGTGATACAGTTCTTCCCTCCTAGTCAGAAAGCTTACTAAACACCTCCTTAGAACAAAGGCAAGGCAAACAGAACTCACTGTTTCTTGAGGCATGTCATCGGGCTGACGTTGTTTGCCCTGAAGTTGTGAATGATTGATCTCAGGCCTTCTACCCATTGCTGGAAAAGGAAGAAAAAGAAAGAAAAAGTCCACAGTGAGCAGTCCTTTGTAGCCAGGTACAGGTTTTTGGTTTTGTTTTTTTTTTTTTTAAGACAGCCTGTATCCTCTGTGAAATAAAATTACAGACTCTTCTTTTATCCCCACTGGCTGCACAGGCATCTATATTTTACACAGTTGTATTTTATTCTTTAATATGCAGCTTTCATTTTTCCCATTAAATTAAACGTGGCATGGCAATGCCATGAAAGACTGGCTTGTCTCAAAGAGATGCCACCCACTGGCTGGCTTCCTAAGCTTGCCACTTGCAGCCTGTTTCAATATCAGTCTTATTATTTTAGCTGTTCAGCTTTTTCTAAGCTATGCTGTACAAGTACACACCGATACATTTACCTATTCCAGTTTAGAGGACAAATGTGACAAGGCCCTTCACTGCAATGTCAGGACGCTCCATCTGGCCTCCCTGCATAGCTTACCTGTTTGTCTTTTCCAGAAAAGCCTTAAAAAGTCAAAGATTCCTAATCTGCTGCCACAGTACCCAGACCAAGCAGGGATGTGTTCACAGAACTTCTGTATAAGGACCTGAACCCCAGCTGCAGCTCATGCCATCACTCCATGGGTTTACAAGGAAAAGTGAAGACAGATTATGCATGACGGGACAGAACTTTGGGTCTGTAAAGGGGCATTTTTCTAGAAAAGGCTAGCCCATGAACTAAGTCCAACACTGCTCTTGGATTCAATGCCTGATGCTAAGGAATGCCATAAAGGAATGACATATTGGCGACATGCTGTGCAGCAAACTGGAGCTTGGGAATAAATAGAGCTAAGGCTCCTCCCTGGCCCACTCTACCTCCTTAAGTTTGCAGCTACTGCCAAGGGAAGGAAGACAGTTTGGAATGGGGAGTCACATAAATGTGAACATCACATGTCGTTGATCACAGGATTCCTTAAATTCAAATTGAATAGATCTAAAATTGGATGTCTCATTTGACATTCAAGTACGCCAGAGCCATGTTGAGGACTCGAGGCACTGTCCTGAGAGTGGCCAGGAGAAACACTGTTGTTATCACAGAAGCTCCTGTTGCACAAGCACTGCCCCAAAACACTAGGCTTCATCAGACAAAAGATTTCATCTCTGAAAGCCCTGAGCTGATAACTGCATTATAGCAGTGTGGTTTGGGTCTTGTTATTTGATGTCTTCTCCTGTTAATCTCGGTAAAAACACACAGGACATAAATGGTTCTGTCTCAGGAGCTTTAGCTAATCCTGAATACCCTGCACTCATCATCCCCATCTGTGTCTCTCCCTCTGACCCTCACTAGTCAGTTATTCTGGGTCTAAGTTTTAAACTATGCTAAGTATCTCGCACAAGAATAATCACACGGGATTTACCATGTTCTGACTGGCTTATTTCTCTCGGTATTATGCTTTCATTTAATGTGCCAAATTCTGCTTTTACAAGGCAGAATTCAATTGTATATGCATGCCACGGGTCATTCATCCATTCTTCTCTCCATGGATACCTGAGCTCCTTCGTTTTGGATACTGTAAATAACTGATATGAATTATTTGGCATAAATGTCCACAGGCAGGGTCACAGGACCACATGAGGATCCTTTCAACTTTTAAAGAAAATGCCATCCTGCTTTCTGTGATAGCTACGCCATCTTACATTTCTCCTAATAGTGCATGAGGGTGCTAACTTGTACATCCTCACTAGTTCCGTTCTGTTGGATGTGAAGCTAATGCCTTTTATTGCCTCGGAGAGTTCCAGATATTGCTAGCAGCTTTCTGATGGAAGATGGAAGAGCTCTGGGAGGCACCTTTCCTGTTGCAGCTAGCAAAGGCCGTTTTCTGAGAACTGCAAATAGCATCAAAAGCTTCAACAAACAGGTAAAGTCTGGGCACAGAAAGAGAATCAAGAAATGAAATAGGAGCTTTAAAGAATTGCTTCTTTTCTCATTACCAGACCTCTCTTCCTCTGTCGGGCTAAATATGGACTTGGCTCCCCGGAGATTATTGAATATCCTGTAACTGGCCTAACAAACCACAGGCCCACACAGTTTCCCAGGAGCAGACAGAAAAAGCACAAATAATTTGGATGGCATTAACTGGGAGTATTTTTCTCAACCTGAAGGCTTGAGATATGTTCCAAAACACAGAACAAAGTCCACAGTTTCCTAGGGCACAGAAGTGTTCGGTACAGAGAAACAACAGTTTTTGATCACACTAATTTAGTTGTTTCTAGAAATAACCACAGATACTGGGGAACGGGAGGTATTGAGGAGGCTTAAGCTGCCTTCATTTTTTTTTTTACCTTGTTTTTTGACCTTTGACATCACCACTCATGACAGAACCCACGCATTGCAAATACCACCACCATCCTCAGGGCTAGCCCAGCCCTGGGTGGGAGGCTGTGGCGTGTTCTTTTTGCGAAGATGAAAGCACATCTGAGGGCCTTTTGCCCAGAGTGACAGAGCAGCTGTCTTGGGTCAGGTCCCCATGTTGGGATGTTTTCACCCAATGGCTTGCTCCCCGTCTCTCTGTCAGGGAAGGACAAGTCCTTCAGACTTCCCCCATGTCCATGCCACCACTCTGGCCAAACACATAGTATGAGTGCCAGTAACTACAGGAAATGTTAATGCCTGTCATGTTTTGTTGCTCTTTTCAAACATTAAGGGGATGAGATGCCAGCAGGTGTCAGTAGAGTCCCAGAATTTCTCTGGAAAGTTTCTCCAGGCATGAGCTACAGGCCTTTGCTTATTTCCAGATTAACAGGTTTTAAAGTGGTGATTTAAGATAAACCTGTTTGAATTGCTGTAGGTAAACGTAAATACTTTAACAGCATGACACCCTTAGAGGTGTATCTTTGAGCTATTGGATAACTGACATGGCTTGGTGGGGTCTCAGGGTTGTTTGCGGTGGGCACTTTCTTCCTGGTCCTGCTGTTCTGAATGGGCACACGCAGCAGGGGTACCAGGTAACTTCACCATGACAGGTGAAACAGCACCTGAATACAGAGAGGTGTGGCTTCCCTAAAGTCTCACCCTTCTTTTACATTTTAGTTTTATTTACTTTATTTGTGCTGAATATTGAAGACAAACCCTTGACCATACTAACTACACATATTAGCACTGATAACCACTTTGTTCTCTTGCTCTATAATCCTTGCTATACTTTATAGATTAACTTGACCTATTGCAGTATCCCTTCTCAGGAAAGGGAAATCCTTGAGGAGTCTTGTGTAGGATTGCCTGGGCATGTGGGAGACTAAGAGGTGCCTGGGGACACTGGGTCTGGCTTCTAGCACTTCTTGACCTGATTTTCTTCACGCAGACACCGAGTCATCAAGCATCGTGCTCCGGGCAAATGTCTGGGCCTTCCTCATTATGTGTCTCCTTGCTGTAGAACACTAGAAAACACTGTCACAAACAAAAGGAAACCCTCCTCATTAAGATAATGCAGAGACACACAATTATAACAAAACTAGACTAAATTCACATGAACTGAAACTCAGTTGCTATAGCAACGGTTTTCCTTTAAGATAACGCTTCTCAACCATCCTGATGCTGTGACCTTTTACTACAGGTCCTCATGCTGTCATGACCCCCAAGCATAAAACTATTTCCTTGCTACTTCATACTCTTCTGAATTGTAATGTAAATGTCTGTGTTCTCTGATGGTCTTACATAGGCAACCCTGTAAAAGGGTTGTTTGACTCCCAAAGGGTCATGACACACAGGTTGAGAACCACTGTTTTACAAGGCGATCACTACACGCTCGAGGTCAGATGGATCCACAGAGCTCCAGCTCAGCCAGAGTTGTGGTTTAGCTTCATCCTTCCTTTTCCGTGTCCTAGATCCCAGTCCAGCTCTTTCTACGTCATTAGCCCAAATCTCCATATTTGTCTGAGGAGACCACCCACAGAATTTCTCTTCATTCTTCTGTCCCTGCTTCACGTACTGTGGAAGTCTTCCCAAGGAAATACACCCAACAGTAGCATAGACCTGCTAGGTAAAGTATTCCAGGAGTGCCAGCCTGGGTTCTACCTTAAAAGTCCCCCACCTCTCCTTTTCCTCCCTCTCCCCTTTCCTCCTTCTTTCTCCTTCCCTCTCCTTCCATCCCTTCTTTCTGGAACAGCAGCAAGATAACTTGGAAATCATTTGAATGTAAGTGATCATGTCCAACCTCCTGACTCAGTACGCAGGTATGGAGACTCAGAGGATGGAGAACAGAAATCTGTTTCTTTTTAATTTCTAATTTTTGGTGGGGGAGAGGATGTGCAGCCTATGGCTTCATAAATGGGAGGTGAAGGCTTTACCACTGAACTACAGCCTCAGCAATCTCTCTCTCTCTCTCTCTCTCTCTCTCTCTCTCTCTCTCTCTCTCTCATGATTCCTGGCCAAGGGGCAGCAATATTTCCAAAGAACTTGATAGAAATAGAGTCTTAGGTGTCTTCCCATCCCCCCTGGATTAGAATGCACATCTGCCATGTGAGCCTGTGCGTATTCATTCAGGCATGATGCACCTAAAAGAGTAGTGTCTCACAACTTGTTAGTCTCCCACTGCCCCACTGAGAAAGGTCTAGTTAGGTGTGGTTTCTGCCTTAATCTGTTTAAGTCATAATAAAATGCCATAATTGGGTGGCTAATAGACAACATACATATAGCTCTCTTATTTCTGGAGGCTGGGATGACTAAGACCAAAATACAAGCAAACAAGGTGTTTGGTGAGTACCCACGTTCTGGCTCAAAGATGCTGACTCTCTGACCCAGTGAGGCCATTTGAGAGGTCCTGAAACGTATAAGAGTAGGAGCCAAGCAGCCAGAAGGAGCTACATCTTAACTTGGGCTTCCCTCTGTTTATTTTTCTCCTGCTCCTTGTCAACCATGAGATGAAGAACTTCCTCTGTCATGTGCTCCTGCCATGGTGTTCTACCCAGGTATATACATCCTAGTTACTTCTCTATTGTTGCCATAAAATGCCTTGACAAGAGCAACTTAAGGGAGAAAGAGTATATTCTGGCTCAAAATTCTCTTCCATCCTGGGGTGGAGGTCAAGGTAGGATGAGATTGAAGAAGCTGGTCCCATTCATCCTGTCAAGAGGCTGAGGGGAATGGATGCCTGCTATTTTATTCAGCCCTGGATCCCCTGCCTATGTAATGCTCCTACCCACAATTAAGATGGAACCCCGATTTTAATTAATGTCAAGATAATACTCCACAGGCATGCTCAGAAGCTCAGCCTGCAAATTCTAGATTCTATGACATCATAGGGGCCATAAAAACAATGGACTGAACCTTCTAAAATCTCAAGACAATTAAGTTTCCTCATGTATTTCACAGTCATGAATGGGAAGACTAGTGACTATACAAGTAATTTTGGAGCAGTTTTCCCCAGCTGGTGATTTAAGACTTTCCTAGGTCCTTTTCAGAAGTGCCCTGTCCTGAACCAAAAGAATCAGTAATTCTATGAGTGGGTCCTCATTATTCAGCATTTTAACCCTGAAGGTAACTTTAATGCAAGAATCAATGAGAGAACAAGACAATTGAAGGAGATGTGATCACTGCAGAATGAACCTGCATCAGGAAACCGGTGTCTTCTCCATTGATAACTAGGGCCCTGCTTTATTTTAACTGTAATTCAATCTCCTTATGCATAATTTATATATAATAAATAACAGGCTTTTGAATCAAGTCTTCTAAATGAGGAATAACCACTCTCAGAGTGAGCTCTTTCAAATTGGGACATTTCTATATTTTAAATCTTCATTACTTGGTTCTTTAAGTACCTCTCAAGTACCTATATGTCCCACTGCATTGCTGAAACAGTTTATGGAGTTTCAGTTATTACTAAGGCTGTGCAAGCAGCCACAGGCAGCCTGACTGAGAAGACACAACACAGACAGGGAACCCATGGAGATGTGGGTTTCCAGGATCTAGGCAGCAGAAGGAGGCCTGGAGAAGCCTGTCACAACAACAGCATCTCCTGCTCGAAGGAGGCTTTTGCACAAAATCAAGACAACAAAATCAAGGCTTACTATGGAAGGCCTACTAGAACACTGGGTACAGAAAGCAGATAGAAGTATACTTCTCAGGACAGTGGTAAGAACAAGACTATGACTTGGGTCACTGACTCCAGACCAATGATCCTCCTGTCACCATAGCCCTTAGCACAGGACTAAGTAAGGTGCAAGAACCAAGAAACTAGAGAGGATGGAAGTTAAGAGAAAATAGGAGCTGGCTACCAAAGTTTGTATACCAAATAACAGACTGTATTATGATCTAAATACTTTATATTCATGTATGAAATTATCAAACAGTATAATAATAACAATAATAACAAATTAAATAATAAATAAATAATGATAAACTAAAATTAAAATAAGTCATGTCAACTACTTTCTCTTGGTTCTACATGGAGAAATTCTGGCACTCAGTATATCTCCCAAGGTGTTGGCAACCCCGAATGCAAACAGGCAGATGAGGATAGTGCCCAAGGTGAGAACAAACCAGGTAAGGAAATGTGAAAGTCACCACCAACAACGCGCGTGTAAAAGGAGAGTAAGAAAATGGGGTTGGTTATACAGACAGAGCTGAGAAAGGACAGCTAAAAAGCCTGAGACAGACAGTGGAATTCACAAGTAGTAAACTACAGAGACCAGTGACCAGGAAGCTACAAGGGATCTGCCTGCCACTCAAGAGAAGAAAGACAACCCAATGAGAATCACAGAGGCCTTTGGGAAATGACTGAAATTCTCACAATGTGTCCAAGTTTGGAAGGAGAGATGAGATGGGGGAACGGAAGAGAGTGACCAGGACCTTTTCCTTGACATAGCCTGAAAGTCTCCAAGCCACATATGTTCTTTATCCTGTTCTCTTTCCAGAGAGAAGCTGGAGAGAGTTTGAGAGGGAATGGACTCCTAGACCACGTTCCGAGCATGGAGAACAGTGCCTGGTGGGATGCAGGCTGCCTGCTAGGCACATGGGTGCCTGGGTTTGACAGAGCTGGCGAGGCTTGGATTGGGTTTATCTTGCTGGTTATCTTGACAACGCTAGATAGTTCAAAAAGAACCTCTAAACAGTCACTAGAGAGAAGGGTACAAAGTGCTGTTCTGGGTCAGCAGGCAAGCGTCACTTCAGAGGCCATCTGTCCACTGGCATTACTCAAGGGTGTTTTGTTTTGTTTGCTTTGCCTAAACCTGCTTTCAAAGATATCTTGCACCAGGTCCTTTTGAATCTACAGAATCTTACCCCACTTTCCCCACCTATGTCCACAGACTGTTATATATTGAAAGAAAACCTGGACTTTATACTTCCTCTACTTCCTGACATAAATAAATGGCATCTATTAATACTTCAAAGTCCATGGTACACCTATATTCTTACAAAGCCGAAAAGGCATTTGAAAAAATACTGAAGTAATCCTATTTATTTCAGCAAACTGGCATTCATATGGGATGCTCTCAAATATTCGAAGAATTTGAAAACTTTGGGAAAACCAAGAACATCAATCATTGGATGTGAGAAACCACCAGTTTGGTTAGAGCCAGATTTTTCTTAACTGTTCATTCTACAGCATACTGATGATGAAGAATAAGGAAGTATCTAGTGACTCCAAAGCCAACATGAACATGTATATATGCATGTATGCATGTATGTATTGAAGCCTGGAACCGCAGTGCCAAAGCTCCCATTCTTCCGCATAATATACCAAATGACACAGTTTGGAAAATTATCTCAGGCCAATCATGCCACCTGCCCAGTTTCTGAGTTACCAAAACTCAGTCAGGGTTCCTCTGGCTGGCTGACTCTGTCCAGCTAGGCAGCATCGACCTGTTTAGTTCAAACAAGTCAGATCCATAGAGAAGCCTATAAGCTCCGACTATTAACATAAGAGGGATTAGAAGTGATATGAACAGCATACTGAGACCAAGTCTTGTTATCTGAGGTGCTATCTTTTAAGGAAGGCTTTCTACCATAAATTCATCCAATGGAAGCGGCTAGAGGCCACACTGACAGCCAATAGAATATTCACAGTGTCAGTAAACAGATGAATGCCAAAACTTCATCACCGTTTTTGTACTGCTACAGTAATGTCCGTGACATCGCTGTTCCGTCTGTAGAGCATCATTTCTGAAATACTAACTTGGTATTCTTCCAAAAGTAAAAAGCACTGTGGGAAATGAGTAAAGCCCCACCCTTCTCCTTGCTGAGCTTCAGTGAGAATGGAGTAGCTCTGCGTGTGCTGTCTCCTGCTTGAGTTGGGTGCAGATCAACAGTTTTGAGATGGTAGCCTTCTCGAAGCACATACATCCCACAGAATACCAACTTCATTAAAGTTATCCGCCTAAACGTTACGTGAAAACCACATTATGTTACAGGTAAAGGGGCTGGTCACACTTCTGTCCTTATATTGGTAAGAAAAATTCATAGCTGTGAGCTACAGCATAGCAGTGTTAGAACTTGAGGTCTGGAGCTGAGCCTGGCCCCACGGGTGTTTAACGTCACTGATGGTATGACCTTGGCAAGTTCATCTCCCAGGCCCCCATCTCCTCTAGATAAGGAAGACTATCATTAACAGTCACCCAGTTGAGATGTTGTGACATTAAATGATATGCACAACACTTTGAACAGTGTCTAATACGCATCGAAAATGCTTGGGGCTAGAAGTGTTTGAGATTTATTCAGACTGGAATATCTGCATATGTGCAGATATACCATAGTAAGATAATATACTGGCTTAGTTAGGTTTTCGTTGTTGTGAAAAAAACACCATGGCCACTTGGGCAGGAAAGTTTTTTTTTTTTTTTTTTTTTTTTTTCCATGTTACATTCCCAGGTAACAAACAATCCATCACACTGAGGAAAGTAAGGTTAGGGATTGAAATGTTCCAGGAACCTGGAAGCAGGAACGAGTGCAGAAGTCACTGAGGACCATGGCTTACTGGCTTGCTCCCTTAGCTTGCTCAGGGCAGGTACCACCCAGTGGGCTCAGCATTCCTACAGCAATCATCAATCAAGAAAATGTACAACAGGCTTGCCCACGGGCCAATCTGATGGAGGACTTTTCTCAGTTGACTTTTCTTCTCCTAAAATGACTCTAGCTTGTGTCAAGTTAACACAAAACTAGCCAGTACATATGGAATGAGATATCTTAGGGATGAGTCCATCTATTAAATATAAAGTTCATGTGTGTTTTACATATACTTTATTGCCATACCCTGATGGTAATTTTTCACAATATTTTTACTGTACCTACACTGTGATTATTATCTGTGATGTCAGGTCCCATCTTTCTTTCTTTCTTTGTTTGTTTGTTTGTTTCTTTTTTTTTTTTTTTTTTTTTTTTTTTTTTTTTTTTTTTTTTTTTTTTTTTTTTTTTTTTTTTTTTTTTTTTTTTTTTTTTTTTTTTTTTTTTTTTTTTTTTTTTTTTTTTTTTTTTTTTTTTTTTTTTTTTTTTTTTTTTTTTTTGGTTTTTTGAGACAGGGTTTCTCTGCATAGCCCTGGCTGTCCTAGAACTCACTCTGTAGACCAGGCTGGCCTCGAACTCAGAAATCCGCCTGCCTCTGCCTCCCAAGTGCTGGGATTAAAGGTGTGCGCCACCACCGCCCAGCTCCCATCTTTCTTTCATGCCTGTGCTATAGATACTGGGGAGCACTTCAGATTTAGAATTCTGAAAATAAGGATGTTCAGTTTGTATTATTGCTAGGAGTTGGCACAACTTCTGAAAGGTATGATAGTTTCAGCTTCTAAGACCGTATGTGTTCTTTGTAACACACATAGACACATAGACACACACACACAGACACACACACACACACACACACACACACACGTTAGCAGTAAAAACTGGAGCTCTAAAGGAAATGAAGAAGCAATTTAAGGCTAGTGACATTTTTCCTTCCAGGAGCCAAAGAAGAAATTTGAACTTCACAATATATTTCTGTGGTGGTTATTATAACTCTCCTGCTGGAGGCATCTGATTAACAAAAATCAAGGGCAAAATGCGTGCTCTGGGAAGGCTTAGATTCTGTTCCTCAACCAGTACATTCTAGAAATGCAATAGTGGGAGGGCACTGGCAAGGAACAGTATGGCCCTCATGAACAGCACAGATCCTCAAAGGGAAGTGCTCCGGGTGCTGGACATTTCCCAAAGAAAAAGAAGCTAAAACTCCAAGAAAGCCTACCTCAGTGATCACAGGGACTTGATGACATTCACGTCCAGGACCACGTTTTAAAGACCAGCAAATGAATGTGGCGAAACTTTTAGTGATAGAATGTGATACATTATGCCGATAAACAGCAGGAGGCCAACTGATAACAGGATGTGCTCCGGCTGCAGGCAAGGATGGTGGAGGAAGAATGGGCTTCCTTTCCGGATGATGATGTGCTATAGAACTGTACGGTGGTGGTGGTTATACAACGTTACAGAGTAATAAAGAACACTCAATTTGTTCATTTTGAAGCAGTTTTATACAAAGCAAATTTCATAGCAATTTTTAAGAGATAACACAGGCACTGGAAAACTCATTTTAAGGGACATCTGGTTTTGTTTGACTGAATTCTTGTGCGCTTCCTATGCGGAATGCGGTGGGAACTCCAATTTGAGCTTTCTAATAACAGAAGATATACCTAAGCCAGGTGACTAGCTCAATATTATCACAGATTGATTGACAACCAACAGTAGCAACTCTATGCTGATATTTAAATGAGTTGGTGTATAGGACACATCCCTCACAACTGATAAGGGCAAGCTGAGATAATACAATTTAGGGACCCCGGCGCCTTCAGACTGCCATCCTCATGAGACACAGCTCACTGTGAAGCCACTCTTGTACTTTTCAAACAGATACGCCATATGAATAAAATGTCCTTTCCTTCACTCTGACAACCTGGCAGCCAGCTCTCTGGATCCATCGAAATGTTACTCAGAGGGCCTGGTCTCCCACCATTTGGACAGCTCCTATGGTGGGCAGTGTTTGCTTTGTTTGTGGTGCACTGCACTAAACAATTTTCCTTTACATTTGTCTATATTTTCATATATGCTTTTTGCCTGATTTTTCTTGTTCTGTTTCTCTAGCTCTGTATTATAGTAAACTAGTTAATCCTGGGACCATTTTTATTTCATTTTGCCTGTCATTTGATTAGGTGATGAAAAGATTGCTTCCCTTGTAAAAACTATACTCACTGAGGGTACAGGGAAAATTGCATTACATTTATTGATTCAGGACAACCTCTTTTCTCTAGTGGCAACCAGGGACCAATTTGGACTCAACATTCCAATGCCTCACAAATCTCTCTCCCTGTATACAGCTCACATGAGTACAGAAACACTGAGATCTTCATGCCCTCCCATAGGAGCACTCATACCTTAGTGTCCACAGGAAGCATCTGAGCATCTTGGCACACTGAGTTTTTTGCCTTGGTGACTCTGACACTGGCTCCTAAGTGACATGACCTGCTGCGCCCTGACCATACTTTGACCCCCACGGTCTTACCATACAATAATCTCCTGAGAAGGTAAAGCTTCCATGGCATTCTTTGCTGAGCACAAGTCATGACCTTTCAGCACCTCCACAGACTCTTCAGTATGCAACGTGGCTTGGCAGTCAAAGCTAGCTACGATCCTTGCCAAACCGAGAAACGTACATGCTCACTCCAGTCTTCCCATGGGAGCTAACACTTTGGCACGAAAATGCCAACTGCTAGTTTTGGAAGCATGAAAACACACACACACACACACACACACACACACACACACACCACAGAAGCACAGCACACACACACACCTTCTCCCACACACAGATACATGCATACACCCTGCACACCCATGCACACATACACCCCCCTCTATGCTTGTTATGTTTGAGCCTCACTGTAAGGCAAGGTAGTAAAGAGACTTAGTCAGTGAATACTGAGGTTGGGGAGAGAGCTTCAGATTTACTAGCTAGCTGACTGAGAAGGCAGCAAGCACAGCTCACCCCAGCCGGTGAATGCCCCTTCTCCTAGACCTCCATAGGACAGTGGGATATTAAGGCTACTGATGGACTGTTTTCCCACAGCCACGCTTTTCAGGGTGCAGCACAATCAGATCACCAGAACATGGCTTGCTGATTCGGAAGGCTGGGCCTGGACATGACTTTGAAGCTCTGTGGGAGCTGCTAGGGCTCTGGGAGCTGCTAGCCTATACTCTGCAAATTGAGACCATTGTAATGTTTGTGGGGTCTAGCTCAGTGGCAGAACATTTGCCTAGAATACACAAGACCCTGGGCATATCATAGCCAAACTAACACATACTATACGGTATGAAAGGTTTTTAACATGGGGTCCTGTGAAGCAAGTGTGAGCTCTCTAGAGTCACAGACCCTGGTTTACACCAGGTGCTTTTCATTGCTCTGCCTTAATGAGTTCACGTACAGGCTGGGAGAGCAAGGAGCTGCATTTGTCCACTTGTGTGCTCTAGTCACTTGAACACTTGTGGGCTTGAAAATCACTGACTTGGGTTTAGGTCCTACCTGTACAGTAATCCAATTGGTTTCAACATCAATTGCCAGATTGCTGGGAAGTCTGTTGAAACTTTCCTAGTCTCTTCATCTAGATTTCTCACTACCAGGCAAGAAGGGGATCTGAGAATTGGCATTTCGAGAAGACCCTGGCTGAAGCTCAGTCTAAACCCTTGAAGTTCCTCAGTGCTTGAACATTCACACAGGAACTCGACTGAGGTCTTTGAGGTTATGGAGGATATTAGCAGAGCCAACAGAAGGAAGTGAGACCCTGCTTTTGTTTTTCCAGTAAAACAAAGAGTAAATCCCTTCCTTCTCCAGGAACCTCTGTAGTTACTCAACATAATCCAAGTGCAAGCAAGGTACCTTTAACATGCAACTCAATTTCTTTAAATGATAGTGTATTGCCTGCAATAAATTACACACCCTACTATCATTTTTGAACCCCCCCCCAAAAGAACACTTCCTATTTTTCATAACTTAATTCCTGCAGTAATTAATCTAGTGCCTATTTGGTAACTTAGTCACAAAGTATAATTTACGAAGTTCGCCAAATATTTACAACCTGAAGAAAGTATAATGAGAGGGATGGAAATTGCCTGAACTCAGTTCAAATCTCTGCGTTTTGAACCTCACAATAACAGCTTATTTCTATAATCAAAGGAAAGTTCGAGCTGCTATAAAATGGCAGATTTATTTGTGGAAACATTGAATGAGGGATGTGCTTGAGCCTGGGACCCAGCCCAGTGACTGAGGTTTCGCTGTGCAGCACCAGCTGTAACTGAACGAAAGACATCTGAACTCCGATTTGCTGGAGCCGGAGACCCTCCTGAGCTCGCTGCCTTCTGAGAATCAAACAAAGAAACAAAGAACCAGAGTTGGTTTTCTAGGTAAATAAGTTGTAAGCATGCTACTAAGCAAGTTGCATAGCCTATGATAAAATAATAAGCGGAGGGATGAAGATGGTTCAGGGAGGAGGAATCAGGGAGGAAGAATAGAAACCTTTATTACATTTTATTCGAAAAAGGGCCAAAGCTTTCAGCATGAGGTTGCTTCTTCTCAAGTGCTTCTAGCTACATGACAGAGAAGACACACCTTTACCCAGCAGTACCCTGGGGTTGGGGTAAAGGTGGTAGCAATTTGTTAGCAATTCTTTTTTTTAACAGAGGGCTTTTCAGGAGAGGAAAGGAAAGCGACATTTTCTAAGTGGAAGGACAGGAAGTATTGAGGTAATCGGGATATGGTGATCCAGATTGGGAGGAAGCCAATAGAACAGCATCGAAACCTCCAGTCCTGTCATGGACTCTCAGTGGCAGCAATCTCATTACATCCTGAAAAATGACTCTAAAAATAACACCTCGGGATTATAGATCATTCCGTTCCCCTTGGACTGCGATCAAATCACATTTTCTCAGCCTGCTTGTCAAGTACCGTTTTCCTAGCTCCTCCTCAGTGAGTGTGTATAAAATCGAAGTGTAAAAACACTTAGCTTATACAGTGGCACCCCCTTACCCTTATTTCACTGTCAATGGTATTAGTGGCTCATGTCTGAAAATACTAAATGAAAATGGATGAAGCAAGCTACTCTTAAGTTATAACTTGCACACCCTCTAGTAACAGAATCAAGTCCCATATTGTCCCGCTCTAAGCAGCTGGGATCTGAGTCACTCATGGTGCATGTACCGCCCTCTTGTTAGGCATTCAGAGCTACCTCATCATCAGATGGGCTGTGTTCAAGTAGTCCCTATTTTACTTAATAATGTCCTCATGCACAAATGTACTGATGTTGGCAACTCTATCACAATCTATTGTTCACAATTCACTATATTGTGACTTCTTTTAATATAAATTAAACCTAATCAGATGTATTTACAGGAAGAAGAAACAATGGAGAAGCCCATACAGAGCTTGGTACCATTTGTGGTTTTAGGAATTCACTGTGGGATACTAGAACCCATTTCCTAAAAATTAGAGTGAGACAACTGTCATCTTAACCAGCTGGGTTAGGATATATTGGCCTGGTCAGCATAGCTTTCTTCAGTAAGCATGCGTTTACTGAGCACTTTCAAAAGGCTAGAAACTGTTCTGGAAGGAAGAATGATTGGGGCAGGGCTGAAGTGTGTCTAGAGGACAGAGCTGCAGTAGGCAGTGCATAGTACAGCAGAAATGGAAAGAGAACCAGGAAAAACAAAACAGGAAAACAAAACAAAACAAACAACAAACATAAAACCTTCCTTTATAACAGGGGAAAGAGCAAACGGCCAGCATATCCACAGAGATCTGACAGAAACATGGCTGAGGAAAACAGAGGTGAAGGCAGGCAGGGAAGCAGATGAGGCTGGATTTCATAGAGACTAGAAGGCCTTAGAGTATCCCACGTGATGAATGCCTCTGATCTGAAGAGGCTTATCTTCAGCCACTATTCTGAGAATGGACTATAAGGGGCAAGGTCAAGATGAAGACATACACAGGAAAAGGGGGAGGGGAGGGGAGGGGGAGAGGAGAAGAGGTGATATAAACCATTTTGGTCAGGACCACAGCACACAATAGTGGCAGTAAGAAGCAATTGTGCTCTGGATATACTGAGGAGACTAAACTTGAATAATAGAAGGGATGGTTTGGGGGTGTGACAGGGAGGTGTGGGTGGTCTTGGCAGAGTGGCTGAGAGGAGGACAGCAGGTGAAAAGTTTGGCCACCACCTTGTTCAGGATACCATATAAGGGAGGAGAAGTGGAGTCAAGCACAAGCCTAAACCAGTGGCGAGTGGCAAGACTAGGCTGTTTACACAGCGGAGAGCAGCTGGAGAAGGCACAAGCTGAGCTTCCAGGATGTCTTATATAAGACTTGCATCTCTGGAAAAAACACAGCCACATTTTCACAGACAAATTACTAGAATAATACTTTATAAGGATTTGCGACCTGAACTTGGAGAAAGTCGAATCATCTGGACTTTACTGACTCACCAAACAGCCACGTTAAATGAGGAACGTGTAAACACACACACACACACACACACACACACACACACACACACACACACGCACAAATATCACAGACTGACTCTCTTTGAAAACAATATGAAGGACTTGCTCAGAGTCAGAAAATTTCTCTTGAGTTAAATTTGGTCCTTCTGAAGTCTGGATTAATAGAAAGTTGGCTTTGGCTAAATGTTTGGAGAAGTGAATTTTTCAGAACAATCAGACTGTTCTGTAGCATAATAATCTAGGAGTTTTGAGGAGATTCAAGCATTTCAATAATCAAATGCAGTGCTGGAAACTCTCTTCCTGTCTCCCTCCTTGGTCAGAGAAAGAAATGTGGAATGCTCCTAAGACAATCAAAGTCCTTGGATACCCAGACACTAAACTCAATTTCCAGGCCACACGCTGATATTGGTAGTAAATTCTTTAGCCCCAAATTTGGAGGCTTACACTGAAACACTTCTATTAATTTTCAAACCGGTGTATGTCAGTTATAATAAAACATTACATAAACAAATGAAAGCCTAGTGAAAAGAAAAAGGCCTGCTGCTAGTAGCGTTGGATATTCTAGAGCAATCCTTTTAAAGGCAGGTTGCTATCTGTTTCCTCCAGATGCTGACAATGTGCTAGTCTGTACAGCACTAGACAAGCGGTAGGTTAAGGGAAGTCACAGAGCTAGGAAATGCGGGCTTAATAGCAGCCTATTCCACACATATTCTTAGTGGCTGGGGCATATATATATAAAAAGCTCCATGACATCCCACCAACAGATGACATGTAAAGTCTGCAGCTCAGCCATTGAGAGAATGGCCAGCAAGCGAAGCACATGTAGTTTTCAGTCAAAGCCCTCAAGATCTCTACAGATTAATATAAAAACCACTTCTTTTTGTAATGAATTCACCAGGAACATCTTCCATATGGGCTAATTGGGCCATTAGTGTGCTAATGTGATCCCAAAGTTCAGGGGTCCTTGCTTCCACTCTTATGTGACTGGAGTCACATCTATCTCTCCACCTCAGACATGACAGATAAACTGTGAAACTCCAAAGACCATTCAGGAAGACAGACCAAAGACCAGGCTTAAACTCAGGCTATCTGCCTTCTCTCCTACATAGCCTTAAGCCACATTCTGCTTTTCTCACTGACCTAAGTTAACTGATGGACTCTTCCATTTTTTTTACTTAACCCAATCACTCATTTCTTGGCTTGTATAATCTGTTAGGGATGCATCTACCCAGGATTAGGAATAAGATGATAATGTAGGAAATACACTCAATACTAAAGTCAGTAAAGGTCCTGATGTTGACTAATATAAGCTTTTAAGTATTGATAACAAGATATGAGCATCATCACCCATCCACATGCATATCCACTGAAAAATTAAGGGAAAATCATTACTCATAGTTAGGGAAAATGTGGTATTTAATGTTGTCAGCAAGCACTCATCAACCAGAAGGACATGATGTAACACTCTTCAGTCTGGACAATGAGATTTATTATTTGTATATTATACCACTAGAGAAATATTAGAAAACCTTGTTTCTTCTAAGTAACAGTTCCGAGAAGCTAAAATATTTCCCCCTAAAAACAGTAGGATTAAATATCTGTGAGTTTGAACTGAAAATCAGAACAGAATTACAGTCTTTATTTTCTAGGAAATAAAGCTTTTTAAAAATGTATCTGCTACTAAAAGAAAAACAGTTAAATTTTGTCTTTGAGGATGTACTGTCCACTTTATCCCTCCTCTACATATAACTTACTCATTTGTGTATATTCCAGAAGGAGATTCTTAAACACAATAGACCAAGATTGACAGCAATCAAATTATGGGAAACAAGCACCTGAGATTTGCTGATCTGAGACATTTTCCCAGGACCTTACTAGATCGGGGCTTAGAGCGATGTAGCCAGCATTGAGGAGGGAAGGCAGACAGCCTGAGGTTAAGCCTGGGCTTCGGTCTATCTTCTCATGTGGTCTTTGGAGTTCCACAGTCTATCTGTCACATCTGAGAGATGAGAAGGTAGGAGTCTCATCCTGAGCTCCCCCACTCTCCCTCCTCAGTTTATATACTGACTTTGGGATCATCATAGCAGGACAGGACTATGAAATGCACCACACATTTTCTTTTTTCTTTTTCTTTTCTTTTTTTCGAGACAAGGTTTCTCTGTATAGCCCTGGCTGTCCTGGAACTCACTCTGTAAACCAGGCTGGCCTTGAACTCAGAAATCCGCCTGACTCTGCCTCCTGAGTGCTGGGATTAAAGGCGTGAGCCACCACACCCAGCTAGCACCACCCATTTTCAAAGCAGCAACTCCGCAACCCTCACAACCCCATAGAGGGTATTTTTATGCAAGTCTCATTTCACAGAAGAAAAAAAGAAGTAAGAGTAAATATGGTGTCTATGTTCCCAGTTGGCTGAGAAGGAAAAGTAAGGATTTCTGCTCAGCTAATCGGAGCCTGAGTGCAGATTCTGGATTTTAGAAGGAATCAAGGTGTTGTTCTTTTTGTTTTTTGTTTTTCCTAGCAGAAATTGCTGTTACAAGACAACAAAGTTTACAACATTTTTGCAAAATTTCAAGTAGCCAAACGTGTATCTGATGAGCAAGTCATTCTCTTCACAGTTAGCCAGAATGGATCCCCCAAGATTCAGTGTTGCTATGGCAAACAGCAAGGAGAAAGACCTTTGCAGCAAATATGCAAACCTGAACTATAGACTCAGCAACGCTATTTGTCTAGATCAAGGTCAATAATCCATTCAAATTAGGCTCCTGTCTGAGCACAGAAATAAAAACTTGAGAGGCCAGTAAAAGCTCTTCTCCCAAACCGGGATGACACTGAACAATAGCACAAAACCTACAAAGCTACGTCCACAAGGACAGAGCAAAGGCTGTCCTTGCAGAGCCCATGCCTACTTCCAAAGGCACAAAGCAAGAGCCTCTGACACACACACACACACACACACACACACACGAGAGTCATTTGGAAGCTGTTTTTAAAAATGCAGGCTCTGCATCAGTGCCTCTGGGGGTCTGGGACTCATGTGCAAGGACATCCCTGCTGGGACCAGTGCTTCTAGAATGAGGGCCATGCCATGCAAGTGATGGTGAGTAAGCCCTGTGATCCCAGACTGAGCAACACTCAATTGTGCCTCTTGTTAGACCCAGAGTCCATGACTGTGATGGTCCTCTGCTTCCCCACCTGATCTTAGCTGAATATCCTTCTTATACAACTCAGCACCTCTATCTTTCTCATTAAATCTATGCTGTGTTTCTAATTATGAGATTAATGGAAAATGAAAGACCTTTCCTTTCCCAAACCCAGGTCTCCTATCATAGAAAAAAGACTTGGTCTCCTTCATGTAGATTACATATGTTTGGAAGTCAAGTTGGGAAGATTTAAGTCTGAGGCTTTTTGCATGAAAATCTCTTTAGAGACCAGCTTGCTAGGGCAATGGTTTCCTTACTATGTAATGGGCATCATAATATAAGATGGGTCTCAACTCAATACTTCAAACAGCTTACTGAGGAAAAGAGATTGGGATTTTTAAGCAACTGAGTTTACACTGTTCAATATGATAGACAGTGGCTACTTTGTACTTTTAAATTGACATGTTTGATGTGAAAATACACAATCGATGTCAAACACCATGAACAAATGAATGTAAACTATGTCACTAGTAAATTTTATGCTTATAGCATACTAAAATAACAATGGTTACAATATATTGGGTCAAATGACCATATTTTACAGAAATAGTTATACCCATGTTGGTCTCTGGCACTGAGGGCAGAACCCAGGATATTGAACACTCTTGTCATAGTCTCTATTACTGAGCCAATCATTACCATTTTACATTTTTCTCTAATTTTTTTATATTATAACCTCATGCATACCATGCTTGCTCTCTCCCACACAGCTACACCTAAACCATATTCATGGTTTACATTGTTTCTGCAGGGCAAGACTGACCAAGACATTTGATACTGAAACTGTGGTTCTCTGAACTTAACCGAAAAGGAATCTATTGTCTCTTAACTCAGACCTAAGATCCCAGGAACTCCTGGGCACATTCAAGTTATGGGAGGCCTGGGCTAGTTTTCTAAAAACACATCACGTCAGGGCTGACTTCTGTGTGTGACAGGTAATGAAGGCATTCTGCTCAATTCAAGCAGAGCAGTGAACTTTTAAACGATTAAAATGATTGTACAATTCTCAATTTCATATTTAAAATTATATTAAACATTAAACAACTGCACATACACACACACAAACACACAAGATATACTTATTGGAGGAGGAAGCCATTGGGATGTTACCTTAGTTACTTCTGGATTTTCAGCCACCATGTAAGTGAAGCCGATATTCACCAGATCCGTGCCGCTACAGACACACAGTATCCGCCCTTCCAGATCATTTTCAGATTTTCCAACAGCTTCGAGAGCAGCCAGGATTTTGGGATCCTGTAGATGTGTAAAAATAGGAAAAAATATGGTAGGTTGCAGAGTGTGGAGAAAAATGCAGTGAAAAGAAACCACACTTCATGTAAAAATATACCTAAAGGGAAATGGTCCCTGCTGCATTAAAAAACCCCATGGAATTAGTGTTATTATAAAACCTGGAGGGCTGAAGTCCCCAACATTACAGCATTACAGTGGACAAGAAGCTGCTTCAGAAGAGCACCATACTCTCCTCCTCCTCCTCCTCCTCTTCTTCTTCTTCTTCTCATTCTCTTTCTCCTCCTCCTCCTCCTCCCCCCTCTCTCCCCTCCCCCTTCTTCTTCTTCAAGAAAACTTGGCTCAATAATCTTTTGTATACATCTTTTAAAAATAAATCTCAATTATGTGTTTGATGGCATGTATGTCTATGATTGTGTGTGCCTCGTGCTCAAATAGTTGAAAGCCATCATGTGGGTTCTGGGACTTGATCCAGGGTCCACTAGTTCTCGTCGGTCACGAGAATTAACGACTTGGTGTAGAGGTCGGAGGAACAGACCTAAAAAACTAACAGTGAGAGTCTCTTCAAGTCGAAACCACTACAAGTCCTTTCTGACATGACCACACACAAACACAGGTACTTATAGGTTGCCTCGGAGAATGGTGTCTTGTGTCCGAGCCCGAGTGAATGGTCCTCACTCTTGTAGATCACCACAGTCACTACCACAGGGTATTCTGAGGAAATGAAGTTAAGACTCTCACACAGCCTGGATACAAAGAGCAAGCATTTGCATTTCTATAATCTACGCATTCTCACATGGAAGGAAAGCTGTGAAAGTTTACCCTAATTCCCACATAAAATACCACACTTGTTTTCCAGAGGAAATCCCAATAAGTAGTTACACAGGAAACATAGCTAACATGAAAGAGGCCAACTGACAAATGTGAAATAACAAACAAACAATCAGGAACAGAACTTTGTTTGGGAAATCTGAAACCACACAGGGCAGTTACAGTGAGGGAAATAAATGTTGTGGTTGAACATTCCATGAAGAGAAACCTTTTACATTCCTCACAGCACTCTGCAGACAGCTGCTTCTTCAAGCACGACAATCTCTGAAGATCACTGATTTCTGTGCTCTGTGTGCCTTCTTTGTGTGTGCACTAGTGTCTTGAGTGCACAGATGAAGAAGTATGGCTGCCTCAGCCATGTAAACCCCCACAGACATCAGTTACACATGAGGAGCAAATCGCTGACTCCAGGGGATGCAGGGAGTTTTTAGAACTAGTTTCTACATGAAAGAATCTGTCTCTCTGATACTGACGCCATACAATGCTTCTAGTTCCAAGGGTTAAAACATTTCTAATATAACTGAAATCCAAATAATGTAATCTAAGTCACCTAAGGGTTATAGATGAAAACTCCACTCTGTGCCCATTCTTAAATCCAAGCTAATAACTTTGGGGCAGTAAAAATTTAACCAGCATTCCAGAGATCATTTTTCAGGTCTTGTAAATCTATGTTTAAAAGAACAGCATGGCCAGCAAGATGGCTCAGAGGGCAAAAGTGTTTGCTGCACAAGCAGGATGACTTGAGTTTTATTTCCAGAACCCATGTCAAGATGGACAGGCAGAACCAATTCCACAGGAACGTGTATAGCACATGCACACTCACGTCATCCCAACACACACAGACACTCATGCATGCACGCACGCACGCACTTACACACTATAAATAAAATAAAATGGAAGAACACTAATCGCATTTACCTTTGGTATGGCTGCCTGGCGAATACTGTTGATGAGGGAACATTCTAGCACTTGTCCTTCCTGCAGAGAGAGCACACACCCCGGCAATGGACTTCAATTCTGCCAGCTTCATGGCACAGAGTATTAACAAACATTGCTAAAGATAAAATCAATGCTGTTCATAGAAATAGCAAAAGGCAAGGCAAATAACAGGAATGATGTCTAACGACGAGGAAGAAAAGACTCAAACTTATTTCATATTTGTGTACATATAAATATGAATACATATATGAGTGTAATTCTAAATGATTAGTAAAATGCTTATAAAATGTTACTGTATTTATACACATAATAATGCCTGTGCATCATGAAATATCTGCATATATAAAACATTAAGTAGGAATAACGCCAGTTTTTATACACTGCCAGCTCCACCGTCTCGGTTCATCTCCAGTGCTCACTGAGGGTGTGCGCTGGGCTGCACATCTGATCATTGTCAGGCTCTAATGAACCTCTTTCAAGGCAACTGTTTCTTTGGGCTTGAACATTACTTTCTAGAAAATTTTGCTAGCTCTCAAGATTAAAGCAGACCTGTTTTGTCTAAGCTTTTTATAACAATGTAACTTCTTTTTCACAATGACTTGTAGCCCTTTTTAAAAATGCAAGCTTTGTTCCTCCAGTTCAATCTCTGAGAGCTAAACTGCATAAGGCCTTTAATTCCCAGGGTATCCTTCAGGAGCAGGACAAGAAAGTACGCAGAGAAGAATCTTAAGGGAAGGAGTAACTGTGGTCTGCACGCCCTCAAGAGGAGCTTGGTCCACCTGTTGTGATGTGAAGTGGCTTGACCTGGACAGCAGGTAGGACAAGCTGCTGTCTTATGACATACCTTGCCTTCACTCTTCCATGTCAGGAAGAAGCCGAATTCATCCACTTTGAAGAGGCAGTTGGGCTCGAACACAAAAGATTCCTGTTAAAAAGAAGTGGGGTGGTATTTGTAACTTACAACATGATATCCAATTACAGGACCACAAGCAGGCACCTTCTGTGTCCGCATCCTAACAACTCCATTTCTGATAATACTGTTGAACATTTCTATTTTGTTTGGTTATTTGTTTTGTTTTGTTTGTTTTTTTTTAGGGTTTGCTTGTTTGTTTGTTTTGAGACAGGTTTCACTGTACAGCCCTGGCTGTCCTGAAACTCACTCTGTAGTACAGGACAGCCTCAAACGTACGGAGATCCACCTGCCTCTGCCCCAGTGCGGGGATTAAAGGATACTGGCCCCTTGAACATTTTTATTTAGAACACTGTGTCTTCTTTCTCTATATTGAAAAGCTGATCTCTTTAACAGAGAACATTCTTCTGTAACAGGTTTGAAATTAATGATACCGCTGTCTTGGATTTATACAGAAGAGTTCTATGGAGGTCCTGTGATAGGAGCTCCTGGAAGGTAACTAAGTGTCACCTGCTTGCCCTCCGTACAGGACACACTGCTGCCTGGGACTGGTCCATACCAACACTAGCCTTAGTGATGTGTTCTCAGGAGTCCCCCGGGGACTTGTGCTGCACACTGCATCGTGTCCCACTGTTGTGGACTCTGACTCCAGAAACTCAATGAAAACCACAGAATGAAAGCTTCCCTTGAGAAGAAGTGTTCTCCAAGTTCACGCACCACAGTAGAGCCACCCTATGCCCAAGGGATTCTTGGTCTATTACATTTAGGAGTACCATGAAAATTCTGTCAGTGAGAAAAAGGAGGTTCACAAAACGAACTTAGGTGCTCTGTGCCCTATGTTTGTATAATACCAAGACACCTATTTGTATAATACCAAGACATGGCTCTTGCTTCAACAAATGTAGGCATGCTTCACATGATCTAAAGATGTCTCCCCAGCTTATCACAACGGTAACCATTAGGAACCCGTCCTTTCCCTGTGGATAAAAGCACCAGGAAATAAATAGCAATCACAGGATTAACATTTTAAGAAAGGTATTTCAGATTCTTAGTTTCATCCATCCAAAATTATCTTTCTAAATTCTAGGAAAAAAGGTAGTATTCATCACGGCAAATCCTATGTCAAGACATGGCCACCACAGGTGGCAGAATCCAGGAGCCTGGCATTCCTGAACAAAGATGGACTTCAATTTGGGTAGATTCCTGGCAAAGAATCACCACATGCATTCCACTCCATACCAGGTACTGGGAAATCCATAACAATACTGAGAACTGGAGACAGATCAGTGAATATAAAAGAGGCGAAGGTGAGGGAAGACCTCTGCCTTTGGGGACACCATTGAGTATTTACTTCCTCTTAATTTATCTGAGAATCCTAATTAATCAAAGTAGGTATACAAGGTACACAGTTCAGAGACCCAACTCACTAAGCTGTAGCACACAGTATTGTCACCATGGTAACCAACTATAAACAAGTTGTATGGAAGTAGTATGTGTGTGATTTGGCCACTGAGTGGTTGACAGTTCCTTTCTTCTTGAAATACCTTCTCTCCTCACACCCTGACCATGCCCCACTCCTCTAAAGCCATTTCCTGCCTTTTCCTTAGACACCCAATCTCCTTATGTCCTTCATGACTTGGTTCTTGGTTGTCTCATTTCCATTATGCACCTAGGTTTCTGTAAAATGCCATGGCATCAATACTGACAAATTATTGCTGACCCCCCACATTTAAAATAGCAGCCTAATGAACTGTGGGATCCAGATCAGACATTTAACTCCCCAGATATCATCCCGAGATGTTTCAAAATGAACGTGTCCAGACGGGACGTCTTAAGTTCCCTCTCTTCTCTCTCAGCTTCTCTACCATCACAGACTGTCCGTACTTCAAGAAACATGACTGATGCATCTAGCTTTTCACCCTGCCAACTCACTCACTGAGACTTAGAGTCATTCTTGCCTTTTTCTTCTTGTGCTTTCTCCTCCTGTTCACTAATGAGTCTGCTTTCATAGCACTGATGTGCTATGCCCACCAACTTCATCTCTACCATCACCACCTTGTCACCATTGCTGTGGAATGTTCTCAATTCCACTGTTTACCCCACAGCAGCCAGACTGATTCTTTAAGCTTTAGCCATTATTCTATAAATAAATCGTAAACTAATAAGTTCCCATTATATTTAGGGTAAAATTTCACCTACAGTGGTCTAAAGGATCCGGGTCCTTCCTTCCTTCCTGTTGGACTTGACTTCCCGGCTTCCTGCTCTCTACTTTTTCTGCTTATTAGCAACAGACCTGCTTTCCTTAAAGCCTCAAGGCCTTTGCACTTCTAGCTCCACCTTTCCGTAAATGTCTCTCTCATCCCTTGGTGTCTGCAGCTCTTCCCTTTCCAGTTCTCACCTTAATGACTGATCCATCCTCTCTTCTCTACAGAGGCTCTCACATCTCCACACTATGCTTTTCACTTCCTGTCACAACATCCTGCTTACTTCCTTGTTGGCACCAAACACGGTCTCCTGTTTTGTCATCTCCGGACTGATTGACTCACACTCTAGAATGTCACACTCATGAGACACCTTAAAATGGCCTTGTGCTTCTCTGGCTTTCTTGCACTTGAAGTATTTATTTCAAAATCAACTAAAAACTAATTCATTCATGAAAGGATAAATGTACAAATAAAATTTTCAAATAAATATTTTGCTACAGAAGACAAAAACAAAAAACAAACAAAACAAAACAAAACAAAACCAAGATGAACTTTTTCATGCTGAAGGAATGACACCAGGCCAGATCCATGACTTCTTCTTGAACTTCAGGTAGAGAAGGTGACACACAAGGCAACATGTTAAGGTGGGCTGTGTGGAAGAAGGGACATCTTTTCCTAATTCATACGTACTCATTTCAAAAGTTGGGGTGGCTCAGAAGGACTGACTGGGAAGCCCAGTTCGGTTACAGGCACCATTTGAATGCCCCTGTAAAGAAGTTACTTCTTGCACAGCAGGATGGCATAATCTAAGCTACTCAGGAACTAAGACAAAAAGATCACAAATTCAATTCCTGTCCCTACAACTTAGCAAGACAAGACTAAACAAAACAAAACAAAACAAAAACAGTCAACTACGGATCAGCATCTGTAGAACAGCACATAGCTAGCACTTGGTTCAATTCCTGTGACCTTAAAAGTGAAAAACAAAACAAACAAAAAAGAAAAATAGGAAAGCAAAGGAGAGAGAGGGGATAGCGAAGAAGGAGGAGGAGGAGGAGGAGGAGAAGAAGAAGGAGAAGGAGAAGGAGAGGGGAGGGGGAGGGGAAGGAGAAGCAGCAGCAGCTACTTTCTTCCAAAACAAGATAATAAAATTGATCAAGAAGAAACAAGATACAGTGGAATGGTAAAACGGATAGCGTGAAAGGCAGAAACCCAGAGATGACAGGTGCTGGATGATGGCCTACAATTAGACAACAAAACCTATTTGCCTCAGGGGTCCTCAGCAGCTACAATAATATGAAGACATATTTATAAATGGCCTATCTGGTTTATGAGATAACTCCTTATTTGTTATTGTGAGAAGTAATGGCCAGGGTAGAAGTTTTCCCGGGACCTTATGGAGAAGCCCTTACTGATGCTAAAGGCATAGAACATAAAAGCCCATGAAGAGCTCCTTGACTTAGCCGAGAGGTTTCCTCACCAGACCCATCCAATCTACAGCTCAGAACTCGTCTGAGAATGAAGTGACAGCCAGCTGAAAGGAAGTATAATAACCCTACTTAGGTTTTTACTAACAAACTAAACACTGAGCCTCTACTGGAAGTAAATACACACAATCTATTCTTTTTCTCCAACATTAGTTTTCAATTACATGGGCACTTTCAGACTAGAACTCAGGCTGTGGCAGCCTGGCCAGACTGATGTAATGATATGCAAGACCCATAGTCAGGTATACTGTCTACCACCCAGGGAACTGTGGAGACTGTAAAAGGAAGCCAGACTTTGTCTCCCTTGAAAAATCTGTTTTTCCAGTTAACAGTAGTTGAATCTGCTAGTAAGAAAACAAACCATAAGGGAACTTCTTCCTGGGAGCTGTGTTTTCAGTTCTCTGGTGAGAAGCTAACCCTTGAAGCTCAAGGGCCTGGGTGGCTGTCAGGCCCAACTCTTACTCTAGGCTACAGAGAGTGCCGGCTGAAAAGGGTCAGGAATTCTTGTGGAAGTTCTGAACAAGTGGCAGCCAGAGGCCACTCTTCTTGAGAGGGGCAGAAGCACCACTCTGGCTGGCCGCACTGCTGGCAGAGTCTATTTCTGTCCCCGGGATCCCTGCTCAGAAGGCAGTGTGCCACTCAAGGCTTCTGAAGACACCTACCACCTCATCAAACCTGAAGTGCCTGATTAAGCTGGATGCTATTTTTTAGTGTACGCTATCTCCACAGAATTCAATAGTGTAGCCTGAGAAAATATTCAAATTGATTTAGCTTAGTAATATTTCTCCATTCTTCCTATTTCAAAAGGTATTCTGTCAAATATAATTTAATCTCCTTTCTTCTTGAAAGGAATTACAGAAAACTCAGCCAGCTGAATAAAAAGGAGAGTGGGCGGATGGGTACCTAGATAACAGGTGTGTGTCTGTCTGTCTGTGTGTGCTTGTGTGTGCACACAAACACACACACACACACACACCCATGCCTCATATGTATAGTTACATATGTATGTATGTTTGATGCCTGGAGCTGACATTGACTGCTTATGTATTGAGGCAGGATTTTCTGCTGAACCCAGAATTTGCTAATCTCTCTAGTCTAGCTAGCCAGCTTACCTTTCAAGAGTGGGTGCTGGAGAATCAAAGCCCTTGAGCAGCAAACCTTTTACCCACTGAGACTTCTTCCTAGCCCTATAACCTTGATTTCAAAATAGACTATAGTTTGTCTTTCTTTCCTGCCCTCCTTCACATCAGCGATCCAAGTTAACTTCTGATGTCTATGTTTATACTGTGGACTTTGCAACACAAACTAGGGATGAGTAAAGCCTTATCTCCAGCTATGGACAGCTTTTCTGGATTGGCTCATATGTGATTTAATTCCACTTTATTGATACAGGAATGGTGCAGGACTCCTCTTTTCTGTTTGTGACTGCTTGAGAAGATTCAGATATGGAGAAGAGAACGGTGTGGGGCTTTTGTATTAAATCACACTTGGTGGGGATTTGAATGAGAATATCCCCCATAGGCTTAGATGTTTGACTATTTGGTCTCCAGCTGGTAGCAGTGTTTGGAGAGGTTTAGGAAGTGGGTGGCCTTGCTGGAGGAAGGATTTCCCTGAGGTTTCAAAGCCATGAACTATTTTCAAGCCTCTCTCTCTCTCCTTGTTTCCACTTCCAGATGTGAGCTCTCAACCTGCTAATCCAGCCACCATGCCTGCATCTTCTGTCATAAAAGACTCAAATTCCACAGGAACCACAGGCCCAAATAAACTAAGTTGCCTTTTTCATGATGCTTTAGCAGAGCAATAGAAAAGTAACTGACACAAAGACATTCAAATGAGGTGACACTCTACAGGGGCTTGAAGACTCCAAGCTCCTCTCTACAGACACCTGCTGAAGCATCTTGGTAGTCATACTGATTAATCTTCTCAAGCTCAAGTTTTCCTCTCTATCTGAAAGTAAATTGACAGTAACCTCAAGGGACATTCAAAGAATGAAAGGGAGTAGGGAGTTGGCACGAGGTGAATGCCGAATCAACAAATAGCCATGAACAGGGGAGAACAGATGCAAATGAATTTATGGTTTTGCATCACACAAATCAGACACACTACTACTTCAGTTAAAATGAACAAGAGCTCTGCTGGGTTTTAGTAAATTTGCCACAACACGCAACACAAATGTGACATATGATCACCCAGAACAGTGAAGCTCTTGAAATGCGGTGGGCAGTAGAGGAGCACAATGTTTAGTATGATTTTAATGACAAGCCCCACATGAGATTAGTGGCTACCACCACAGGCAGTACATCTTTATCCAGGGGGGACAATGTTCACAGTAGAGTGATCTCTTCAATGAGCCAATGAGTTAGAAACCTGAGATTTGAGCCAATATCTCTGATACTAATTCTGTGCTGCTTTTATTCACTCAACCCGGAATAGAAATGCAGTGTGATTATGCACTACACTTTCTTTATCTATTCATTGGATGGTAGCTATCTAGGGTACTTCCCTTTCCTAGATATTGTAATGAATGTGGGTATGTAATTACCTCTGTAGGGGGATATAGATTCCGTTGGCTATATGCCTAGGAGTGGTGCAGCTGGGTCTTATGGAAGTTCTACTGTTTTGACAAACCTTCGGATTGACTTTCTAGAGTGCTGGCTCTGGTTTATGTTTCCACCAACAGTGTGCAGGGTCTCCTCTTCCCACATCCTCACCAGCATTTGTTACCATTTAATTTTGGAATGAGGGCCAATCTGACTGGGTTGACATAAAATCTTAATATAGTCTGAATCTACATTTCCCTGATGGCTAAGGCCACTGAATGTGTGTAAGTGTATTTACTAAATATCTGCTTTTCTTTTCTTTTCTTTTCTTTTCTTTTCTTTTCTTTTCTTTTCTTTAGAACTCCCTGTTCAGTTTCATAGCCTACTTTTTCTTCATTTTCTTTATGTTTTTATTAGTTCTTTGTATAGTGTAGATACTAATTGTGGTGGTTTAAATAAAAGTCGTCCCCATAGGTCCATAAGGGGTGACATTATTAGGCGGTATGGCCTTGTTGGAATAGGTGTGGTCTTATTAGAACAGGTGTGGTCTTGATGGAGTAAGGGTAGCCTTGTGGGAGGTGTGGCTTTGTCAAAAATAAAAGGATGTCAGTGTGTCACAAGGGGTGGGGCTTCTGGCTCTCGGAAGCTCAAGCTCGGGCTCAGTGGCTCTCAGAAGCTCAAGCTCGCGCTCAGTGGCTCAGAGTCACAGGAAGACCTGCTGTCTGCAGATCTACATGCAGCACTCTCAATTCTGCCTTCACCACATCTGCCCGAGTCCCTTGTTTTCCACAATGACGAAAATGGACTAACTCTCTGAAACTGTTAGGCAGTCCCAATTTAAATGTTTTCCTTTATAAGCGTTGCTGCGGTCATGGAGTCTCTTCACAGCAATAGAAACCCTAAGACATGAATCCTCTTGTCAGATGTATGGATGGCAAATCTCCCTTTCTGCGGGCTGCCTCCCACTCAATTGACAGTTCCCTTCGTTGTAGAGAGCCTTTTAGTTTCATGTTATCTCATTTGTGGACTGATGTGTCACTGGAGTGCTGTTCAGAAAGTCCTGACATGTGTCTCCCTATAGAAGTAGACTGGCTACATTTTCCTCTGGCAGTTTCTAAGTGTGAGGTCTCACATGGGGATTCTTGATCCACTTGGAGTTGAGCTTTGTGCATGGTGAGAGATAAGAACCTAGTTTTATTTTTCTACAGATTGACGCAGCACCATTTATTAAGGTGCTGTCTTTTCTCTAATGTGTATTTTTTATATCTTTGTAGGACTGGCTTTTAAGGAAGGGACATCCATTCAGACACTAGCACCAGAAAGAAGGCCCCAGTGTCCTGCTGCTTTCCTTCAATGCAATGGACATGGTGACCTATGACCATTCCTTTTCCCTGTGTTCTGGCAACAGGACACCTGAGGTGCACCTGCAACTCATCTCTTCCAACTTCTTATGGCATTTGTTGGTCACACCAGATGTTGTTAATATAGAATATTTTTCTATATTGATATTTCCCCTATAATTCAAAGTCATGCCTCTCTATTTTAACTAGCAGTATGTAAAGTATGTATTTTTACATTATAGCTTCCTTTAGATAGTAAGAGAAATATAAAAGCACAAAATACCTTATGATCACTAGAAACATCTTTATGATCAGATGAGTTTAACCCAAATATGGTGATTAGAAATGCATTTCTTCATCACTAAAAATAGAGAATAATATCAACTACAGTGTACCTCTAGGTACTAAAGAATTTGACACATAAACTGAACCAAAGCCAGGCATGCTGACACATACCCGTAATAACAGTGGTTGGAAGGCTAAGGCAGGGGGATTGAGACTTGGAGGAAAGTCTGGGCTATCTAATGAGACTCCATCTTACTAAAATAAAACAAAATCACAATGCAATATGAACAAAGTAAATACTTATCAATTGCTACTATAAGACATTAACAATTCTAAGTATTCCTAATAGAGACTATGTATTACCAAATATATATATATATATATATATATATATATATATATATATATATACACACACACACACAGTCAACCCTATTTTACAGATGAGAACACTGAATCTAACTGAAGTCTGGCTAGCTGCCAAAGAGGAAACAGATACTAGAAGGAGAGGCAGAGTTATATCTGTGTTTTAACCTTTTGAGTTATAAAGAATAACATTCTTGGTATGTACATATTTTTCCTCTGACCTAGAATACAAATCTATGCATAATGGAAACCCCAAATTTATAAATTATTGTTAAATTAGACTCACTGAAAATTTATTTTTCATGTTATAATCAGCTTGAGTTTGTGCTTTCCCACTCTAGAGATCCCTCTTCCCAAGCCAGTCTCTGCCAACATTCATGTCATGCAGTAGCTGGCAGAGACTAAGTCATCAAACACAATGTGTATTTGTTCCCTCTAGGTTAGACGTAACCATGGCTTTGAACTGTCAGCACCGTGATAGCCCACATAAGATCCTAGTGAGATTTGCCTATTGGCAGTTTCTTGTGGAGGAAGTAGGCAGGCTGGAGGGGAGGGAGCTCATACATCTTGCACATGGCCCTCAGAAGGATCTAGTGACCCTTATGGTGACAAAAGAGGTAAATGGCTGACTGGGGTGGGACTTTTGGAGACTGCAGCTGCTCCTACATTTCCAGGAGACTTCCCAGTGATGTAGTTAGCTTTGAGTGACCTATGCTCTCAATGTAATCAGGGCTTAGGACAGAATTTTTCTTTAGTCTTGCTAGTAACTTCTCTGCCCAAAATAAATTGCTCCTCACCTCTATCCATGAAAAATTGCTCAATGCAGTTGGAGCTTGCTTCCCTTTCACTGATGGTTAGGGACAGTGAGCTGAAGAGACTGGTCCTGGTGAGGAGCCTGTGCCCTGTGCCTGACATGGAGATCACAATCAGGGCAGGAGGGCAAGCCTGTGAGTTACTGAGCAGGTATTAAAGATGAAAGACTTCTTGTTTATCCAGCCTCCCATATCTCATAGAAACAGAAATGACAATCTCTTAAGAAACAACTGCGAGCCTTTGAAGTGCTCATTTCAGCTGGGACTGAGATGTGGAGGATGCTCTAATCTAGTGTCAAGTGGAAGATGTAATCTGCTTCTTTCATTCTTACCCCTCAGAAATGAACGTGGCCTCCACTTAGGCGTCAGGGAAGGCTACTGAAACCCAGCGGGGATGGCAAACCCCCCTTCCTGATTTTTCAAGTTGTATTTTTGCAGATATGAAATTGGTCTGATGCTGCTTAGCAAGGTGCCATGATCTGGATATGTTCCCCCTGACACATTCATATATTGTATTTCTGTCTTAAAGTGAAGGTCATTGGAAATGTCAACTCTGGGTAGACAAATGGGTCAGGACACTTAAAATAGGCTCTCAAGAGGCCCTTTACCCTTCTTTCTTCCACATGAAGACTTGGCCTGATGAAAGTACCATCTATATACTGTGACAAGATTGTTGGGAGGTACCCATCTGCCTGGGCTTTCATCTTGGACTTTTCAGCTGCAGGGAATGTGAAAAGTATACAGTGTGTGGCATTTTTGTTATAGCAGTCTAAAGAGACTAAGACTCAAGTCTTGGCAGAGTCCTCACCTTTGTGGGACAGCGGTGACCTCAATGTGGCCAGAACCTGGCAGGGAAGGGAACTCTCAGTTTAGTTACTTGCAAGGGACACAATGTTCTCAAAGGTTTATCTTGGGTTCATCAATTGAAGTAGTTTTCTGTCTTCTCCTTTACCCCAGAATAAAGATGCTTCATATCTGCGGCTTAATTTATAAGGTTAGTCAACTGGAGAAATCAACATCTCCCTTTCTGTTTCCCTCTGTCCTTTCCCCACAGTGTCTCTGATGTAAGTACTTTACTTCCGGTTAAATGGGTGCTCAGTTTCCCTGAGGGTTCAGTGCTATAGTGGAAGGCCCCAGTGGGTAGATCCTGATTCTCATAGAAGTAGCATAAAGAAATGATTGCTGAAGCACTCAACAATT
The DNA here is from genome assembly GCA_902729485.2 of Mus minutoides. Classification (NCBI taxonomy): domain Eukaryota; kingdom Metazoa; phylum Chordata; class Mammalia; order Rodentia; family Muridae; genus Mus; species Mus minutoides. The sequence continues at coordinate 73,632 of CACVCL010016933.1, forward strand.
ACATCTCCACACACAGAAGACAGAACACCAACAAAACATGTCTTCAGGCAAAGTAAGGTTACCCAAGATAACTATCAACAGGGAACTTGTTAGTCAAGAAAGTTATGAGTAACCAAGAGAAGAAAACCTGAAGGGGACTGCCCATTCTAGGCTCTGGTGGCAAGTAAGGAGGATTTATAATAAATATATCTATCAATATCAGAGAAACATGGCCTGCTCCCACCTCTCCTGCCTCTTCAACTTCTACAAACAATAGATTTATTTCCTAGATTTATTTCACATACAAGAGAAAGCTGATGAACCCTTTCTTATGGTAAGCACCTCTAATTAAAATGATTTGTTCCAGAATAATACATTATACCAAGTAATTAAAAATAGTGACAAGAAACACTTATGTCTGAAAAGGTGACAATAACAAGGATAATTTTCAACTCTTGCTCTGTGGGTACAAAAGAATACTAAAAGGCTTATGTACAGACTGGACTTTCATGTACCATTTCCTACATGTGTGTATTTCTTCTTAATGGCGTGGCCAATGCCATGGCCTCTGAAACTGCTTTTTGCGGCAGTTCCATAGGAATTCTTGTTCTTTCTTTCCTGGAGTAGCTCCCATTGGGTCTCAAATTACCCAGTCCCTGCTGGAGCCTGGGACCAAGGCGGGCTCCATACATCATCTTCCTGGGCAAGGGACTTGCAGCCAGAGTGATCTCATGGTGGGTGAGCAGAGAGCCTCCGAACATAGCAGCATGTTCCTGGTGTCTCAGTATGTGCCCTCCCGAAAGGAGAACGGGTGCCGAGTCCTTTAGACCACCAAGACCGAGACACCATATGAACCGTGCTAGATGGAAAACCTAACTGAATGTGACAGAAGTTGGGAGGGAGCAGGGGAGTTGAGAGAAGGCAGCAGAACATTCTGGGTCAGGGTCCAGCAAGAACACTCCTAAGAAGAGGAGAGAAAATATAAGACTGGAGAGAGAAAGATAGAGACAGAGAGGCACATAGAGACACACACAGAGACATACAAGAGACACAGGGACACAGAGACAGAACCACACAGAGAGAGACAGAGAAAGCAAGACACAGAGAGAGAGAGACAGAGAAAGAGAGAGAGAGACAGAATATGAAAGAATAAATATGAATGAGAATGTAGGCAAAGTGTAAATGCCTACACGTCACAATGTACTTGCTATGCTCAGTGAGCAGTAAAATGGTGGGCCATGTGGACAACTTACACATCACAAAAAGGACTTAGAAAACGATTTGTAATTAGGTGTGAAGTTCCTGAAGGTGTGATTTGCATTCTAAAATGAGCCATCTTATTTGTATCTTATAAGGGCAGAGCTGGGAAGGTATTTTCACTTCTATTTTTGAACTAAGGAGGCCGTGCATAGTGAGTTTAACACAGATTCAAGGTCACATCTCTGCATAGCACAGCCAAGCTAGGCCCCACTTCTGTGCAGCAATAAACGCACCTCTTAACTCTGTGTTTTAAGCCTTGCAAAGAACTCTTTGGGAAAAAAAAAACAAAATTCATCCTAAATAGCATTTGATGTGAAAACCTTTTCTCTTTTGCAAATGCTGCCCTGGCTGCTTTGCTCTGGTGAGCCCTGCCAGCCAAGGAAACCTCTGGAATGTCCTCGCCAGCATCACAGGAGTTGCTCTCCCTTTTGAGTACTTGTGAGAGGACGCACCAAGCAGGAGACAGTGCAGGGACTCGCAGAGCTGTGAGCAGTGGAGATCCCTTAGTAGAGAGGATGGAACTCAAACTGCTGGAGGCGCCTCTGCCCAACTGAGCACTCTTCACACTCTTTAGCAAAGTGTGATTCCCTGTAGTTACTTATTATCTGTGGCTTTCAGAGAAAGAAGCCCAGAAATCATATCCCTCTTAATGATTTATTAAAATTGCTGTTAATTATTAAAAAGATGGGCTTACTTGCTGAAAAGATATTAAGCCTACTTCCATCAACTAAAAGGAAACATTATACTCATTTCATCTACCTTCCCCTCCCCAAACAATTAGCAACTGAAAAATCCCTGGTTGAGGCCTCTCTATCCTTATGACTTGTTTTATTGATCAGTTGGGAGCTGGTTGTTGCTACTAAGGGCACTTAGGGGTGATTACATAAAAAGAATAATTTCTTTCTGTCCTTATTTTCTATAAAGAATTGGATTATAAACCTGGCAGCATTACTATTATGGCCCAGAATACTTAAAAGCAAATGGTGAATAAAAGAGTTAAACAGGTCTTTGGCGGCTGGGCGTGGCTCAGGGGTAAAATACCTGCTTGGTAAGGATGAGACCCAAGGTTCACAGAAAGTACGCATAAACACCCCATGTACACGCAAAGAGAACTTTGATTCTAGCTTGCATTATTGAATTTTAGAAAGACTGCTTTTAATTATATAGTTTATACTCGTACTTATCATCCAACATAGTTCCATGCTAGCAGCCCTTCTGTGTCATAAAGGATGTAGCTGTGACTCATGCGTATTCTCCTCACCAATAGTCAGTTCTGGACTATGGATAACACTCTTACTCAGTGCTGGCTGATAGGCATGCCTCATTTCCTTCTTATAAACTCTAGAAAATAATCTCAGTTAGCCCTCACAATCTCACACGCATCTGAGGTACTCAAAGCTGACGTCACATGCTGTGTGTGCACAGCTCCTGGCACATAGAAAGACTCCATGTGATCTATATTGTCCAAGCTAAGAAGATGTCTCAGCTGGTAAAGAACGTTAAACCCTACTGCTGGGAAGGTCTGAGACAGGCACTTCTGAAGCTCACTGACCTGATTGGCCAGCCTAGTCAAAAGGAGGAATTTCATGCTAAGGGAGAGACTCTCTCAAAAAATAAGGCTGAAGGGCAATTAAAGAAAGACACCCATTCACACACACACACACACACACACACACACACACACACACACACACACACACAGAAGTATATATAACACATGAATACAACACATAGACCAAAATAAACAAACAAGCAAATATATGGAAGTCTTTCTCCCTCCCAGTAGGGTTACAGGCCTATGGACTGAGTCTGGCTTTTTGCATGGGTTCTGTGTGTGCCTAGCAAAAGAAGTTTGTTGGTTTCCAATAAATTTCTCTTCCTTCATCATGACTTCCTGCTTCAGGGAGATTAGCAGAAAAGAGCTTTAGAAGCCTCTAATTTTTATCTTTCTAGTTAGTCTAAAATCCTTCATCTGCCATTGCCTGGGGTTCAAAGGCTTGAGCAGCACCTGTCCTTAGAGTCACTGGGGCAGCTCTTGAAACACAGACTGCTGGAAGAAGTCCTCTGAATTTCTCAATCCAGGTCTATGGAGAGAGGAGTTTAACTACTCAAAGTCCCTGCTTTGCAGACCACAAAATGGGGCTGCAATTGTTCAGAGGCTGAAAGGACTGGATCCAGTGGGAGTAACTGCTCTGCATGGTCCACATTCCTACTGAGAGCACTAAAAGAGAACATGTTCTCGATGGCAGACACACTGACTTGATTGAACTAGAGGGTACCCAGAGGGCTGATCAACTATCTCTTTGATGTATGGATGCAGGAGTAGTTCCAGGAGAGACCAGTCTTTGGGCTCACGGATTGATTAAGATGGTCTGCTCTCTCTAGTATGTGGGCAATCCAGAGCCTGTAGAGGACCTGCAGGTCAGATGTGGGGAGGGCCTGCTCTTTCGCCACTGCTCTCAGTTGCTGGCACTCTGACTCTCAGACCTTCAGGTGTGGAAGGGTCCACACACATTGGCTTTCTGCTGTCAGGCCTCTGGCTTTTAGACAGGCCTCCAGCCTATAAAGTCTGTAATAGAGACAAGAGCTCACAGACTTCTCAGCTTCTAGACTCCCTTCCGGATTTAGGAGCCAATCCCGCATAATGAATCTCTCCCTGTGGATCACATATATTCTATTAAGTCTTCTGATAGAGAACCCGGTATAAGCAACACAGTACCTTCTCTAAAATCCCCAACAAGGAGCCGTAACAAAAATTATTCCTTCTAATTTTTAGAAACAGAATTAATTCACCCCAAATGGCATGGGAAATAAATTCAATGTTAAGACAGGAATTAGAGTTCCTTTAAAAAGTGCTATCTATTTCGCTAACTGTCCAGCTCACACCTGAATGGGTGCCTACACACTGTCAGCGTACATAGACTGAACAAGAAAATCAAGCCAGGGTGGACTCTGGACCTCCCCTCCAGTCTGGAGACCCACAAGAGAGCACTCATCTCTATAATTAAAAGCATGCCCTGGCTATCATTAGCCTATTCACCTGTAGCACAGACATATGCCTGAACTAACTAATACCAAGCTCTTCCTATTTATACTAAAGGCTGAAAAGGACCCAGAGAGAATCTAGCTCTGTAATTTTGCCATTAGAGTTTTAATTAAATTCTTTACCACAGCACAGTGACACGTGCGAGGCCTGAGGAGCTGAGCTATACCCTTATGCTTTAATTGCATTGACTCACTGTTTACAGACACTCTTCCTGTTTTGTTTCCACAAGCTCTGCGTAAACTGAAGTCATCCCAGACTTCTTTCACACTTTCCTAATGGATGCTTCTCTCATCTTTTCATGAGCAGGCTGTCCTTGTACCCTGCAAGCGCAGCAAGGATCAAGCCTTAGGAATTCTCCCAGCATTGACTTTCAAATTATTTCAAGGGTGAGGTGCTCCTGTTACCAGAAGGAATACAACTACCTTCCGTCTTTAAGAACATCTAGCTGGTCGGTGGTGGTGCATGACTGCAATCCCAGCACATGGGAGGCAGAGGCAGGAGGATCTCTAGGAGTTTGAGGTCAGTGTGGTCCTCAAAAAGAGTTCCAGGGCAATGAGGACTATTACACAGAGAAACCGTGTCAAGAAAGGAAGTAGAACAAGAAGAAGAGCAAAAAAAAAAAAAAAAACCAGAAGTAATTGAAAAGACTGTGCAAAGGAAAAACAAGAAACAAAAACAATAAAGAGGGGCTTTGCTCTGCAACAAAAGCTAACAGTGAGACATAAGAAAAGGAAGAGAAGGTATTGAGTTCAGAATGTACCAAAGACAGAAAATGCAGCTAGATGTAAGGATGTGAAGGGAAACCACCCGAGTACTATCATCAAAACTACCGTGTGACTCATCTCTGTCGTCGTTGGTCCTATCTTGCCTGCCACCTCTTTCTGAAAGCACCACGTCGTGGGAACACAGCCGTTACTTCCTGTGTGTTACACGGACGCTTCCGTGCTGACAGGACAAGGTATAGCAGCTGTGAGAGCACATCTCCCCACACCTAAAACATTCATTTTGTGTTTGTTTAAAGGTATGCTTCATGGACTCCACACTGTAGAGAGCATGTGGAGAAACTGAGGTCGCTGTAAAGGGGTCACACTCCTCACCGTCCCTGCCATCCTTTGCCATCCCTGTTGTATTCTCTCATCTCTGGTGCTGAGGCAGGCAGCCTGTGACTTGCTGTGGCTTGTAGAATGTGCTACTATTGTCCTTAAGAACCATGCTGCCTTGCCGCTTCCATGGGAATTAATGATTGGGTGAGATACAGGTGTGCCCATTTGCAGCATCCTCTCCCACAGAAACGACTACTTGTATTGTTTTGCTTTGTTGTTGTTTAATTTAACCCAATTTTATTCATGCTTGGGTCCTTTTGATAGGGAATCGATCATTTAGTGGAAACATATTACAGAAACAATAAAAAGAATCTATGTGCAATCTTCTGGTCTCAGAGGGCACACACACTCACATGAGCACACATATTCAGAGACATCCACCCATAGCCATGATTAAAAACAAAAACAAATCTTAGAAAAAAGAATAGCTTTGCTTAATAAAGGCTAGTTCCACAGCAGTATGTGCTGGGAAGTACTAGGGATAGGTTGTGTCTAGCCACATTCCCACCACTTTAAGAGAAACCACACAGATGCAGAGAATTCAGTAGGATACACTTCCTGTATTAAGAGATAGATACATAAGAAAGCTTGAAGATACTAATGAATGAAAAAAATGAGAACAGACTATACTAGCCATTTCACTGTAATTATTTCCAGTTTCACTGAGTAAGAGGTTCTTTTCTATAAAACGCATTGTTCTGGGAGAATATTTTTATAACTCTGAGTGAATCTCTTTTTTCCTTAACTGCCTAGTTTTGTTTTGTGTAGTAATGTGTTCAAATCTGTGGTTTGTGTGTAAATGTTTACTGTATTGGCTCACTAATCCGAGTAGGGGTGTGCTAAGCAGCAAAAATGGATGATATTAGTAACAATAATCCAGACTTTTTTTTTCAAACTCCTTACTTTACACTCCTAACACCTCCCTTTCCTCCCTTTCAGACCTCATCAACAGACCTGAGGAGGCAAACCAGACACACTCCCATCCTGAGGACAATGATTCTACCTCAGGGAGACCATCTCTGCTCATGCCTGCAGTTTTACATCCCCGCTTTCTTCCAATGCTAGGATCCCTGAACGTGTAACACCATTCTGCCCTAGCTCTCTCATTGGATACTATTATACACATTCGTTCTCTTGCCCCAATCCTGAGTGTCTCCTCCCATCTCTGGCTCATATACAACTAGACCTTGGGGACTTGAAGGCGGGGCTGGAAACTCTTGGGTCTTGAAATCACTCTTAGAATCTCACCTACGAGTAAAGAGGTTTCTGTGCAGCAAGAGCTGTGCTGCAAAACCCACAGTTGCCCTGGGCTCCCGAAATCAACCTCTCACACTGAGAAAGCCAACTGATCAAGCTGAAGGAGTGGGAAGCTAAGAGGTTGGTTAGCAGGAGTCTGGTTAGTGACGGCAAAGCACGATCAGGAACAGCCCTTTCCAGTGGGTGCTCTTTGCCATGCTCACCAACTGCTTGCCTGAACATTTTATTTGTTCTCGGAACACAAGAAAACTAACAATGTGTCAGTGTGGTAGAATCTTCTAGATGAAGAGCTACATACGCGCATATTGGGTGCCTATCCTCCAGGAGTAGGGCCCTCTGGGGTCCATTTGTGCTTTGCATTTCAGGTAAAACCAGTGACCTGGCAGGCAGGAGCTGCTCAAGGTCTTAACTTGTAAATGTCAGGGTTGTGGCTCTTACCAAACCTATTGTGTTCATGGCCACTTATTTGCCAGAACTTTCCAAACCACAGGAGTCTTTCTTCAAATATCACATGCTTAGATGACAAGGAGCCAGCTCCGTAGGCAGGGAAGGCCAGATAACATTATCAATGCTGTTATTTTAAAGGCTGTTCTGAGGAAGGAACTGACCTGTGTGTTTTTACAAGAGTCTGGCAGACATTAGCACTTGCATTTCTGAGTGGTTTCAGAGTTTGTGCCAAATGATGTAATGTCCAAGTGCCTGGCACAACCTTTATTAATAAGAGGCAGAAGTCAAGTGGATGGGAAGATAGGAACCATGGTTGAAGGAAGATGGGCACAAAAATCTAAATCACTGGGTAAAGAACCACTTATTTTCAGACCTTCTTCCTTTACAGTCCCTATTTTCTACCACAGTGATGATCAAAACATTGTCTGTGAGGTCAAAGGATGTGGCACTATCAGAATGTCAAGTCCTAAATCCTATTATGGTAGCACATGTTTATAGCTCTCACTTTCTTGGGGCACTGAAAACAGGTGTAACAACAGGTACTGAGACAGGTGTAACAACAGGTATTTGAGACAGGTGTAACAACAGGTGTTGAGTCAGGTGCAACAAGAGGTGTTGAGACAGGTGTAACAACAGGTGTTGAGACAGGTGTAACAACAGGTTTTAAGACAGGCAACAGGTGTTGACTCTGGTGCAACAGGTATTGAGTCAGGTGCAACAACTTCTAAGCAGAACTTTGAAGCCAGACCAGGACAACTTAGCATAGACATGCCTCAACACACACAGACATCAGACAGACAGACAGACAGACAGACAGACAGACACACACACACACACATACACATACACACACACACACACACACACACAAACACAATCTGGGGATATAGGGGGCAGAGGAAGGACAAGGATTCAATCTTGCCTTCCTTGAAGTCCTGGTGCTCTCAAACCTGTAGGTCCCCTATTATGGTTTAGAATTTGAATATCTCCATGGTAACACTAATGAGTAGTGGTGGAACTTTAAGAGGTGGGTCTTGAGGGGATGCCTTTAGGTCTCTGGGATGTGCCAGCTCTAACAGGTGCTCATTATCACTGCCACTTTAGACCCAAACAATGGATTCACCTGACCTGGCACAGGACCCTCGAAAATTGGAGCTAAAGTGAACTGTGCCCTCCCTGCTTCCTATTCCCGCCTCCCTCCCTTCATTACTCTAGTGGTGTGACAGAGAGAACACAGAGCTCTAAGCTAATGTCTACCACACTGTTCTACTACTGCTCGCCAACCTAGCAAGTTTTGAGACGTGATCTTGCTCATAGCACAGCTTACCAGTTACCAGTTTATTATATGGACATTTTATAATGTTGGAACACTGACTAATATCACCCACTATAAACAATTCTTTAAACAGCTACCAGAAGAGCTGTCTCCAAAACATAAATCAGAGTATGTCAGTCTATCTACGTTGAAAATAATTGTGCACACAGCAACGAGGATGAAGTATAAGCTCTCAACCTAGTTCCACAGCATTGTTCTCATACTTGAATGTGCAATGACGTTCTCTGAGGGCTTTGTTAAAATCTAAGTGGTCCATCCCCGCAGCCTCTTTTAAGGAGGCATGCTGAGTGGGCTCAAAGCTTTGATGGTACTGAGGATGCTAATCTGGAACCCTCACTTGGCAACCTCTGATCTACAGAACACAACTTCCCAGTACCTTTCTAACTGCACTCCCCTTCTTGACTCCCAGTTCAACTTTGATCCTGATCTTTAATATTCTGATTGGTGTCAGCCGTATGACTTTGAATCTACAGGATTCATGTCTTAGAAGGCTCTTAGCCAACCCGGCCCCATCTTATCAATCACATCCTATCATGGTCACCTCCTGAATCAGGCTGCCCTTCTGACCTAGCCCACACCACCTCCCCGTCCTGTACTCCTGAGTGTCCATCTCTGCTCTCACTTCCTTCAGAACCACAGTTAACATTTCTGGACATTTACTTGCTTATTTTGCCCCATCCATTTACTGTCCATCTTCTGTCACTGAAATACCAAGTCAACAAAGTCAGAGACTTCTTCTTGTAACCTGTATTATCTCGGTGTTGCAGATGGTAGGCAGCACTGTGGGTTAAATAAATCTATCCTGTTTTTATAAAACTGGCGATGCCTTTAAGAAACAGCCCTTTATGTCTTTTATAACCCATTCTAAATCTCATCTAAGAAAATGCTTTCTCATTTCTTCTCTCAGAACCTTGTCATGATAGCAGATGTGACATCATGGCACCTCTGCTAGATCAAAGTACATTTCTGCTAAGGGTCACATGTACTATCGTTTGTTTTAACTTTATTAAGCTGTAGTGGAGGACTGCTGTGGCCAAATGAGCTACAAAATAATTTGCATGCTACTCAGAATATCTGATATAGTCATGCAAACATACTATATCATAATTAGAATAGTTTAATCCTGAACATTAATCTTTTCCCTATACATGTGGCTTTTAAACTTCCTGACAATTTATAACATCAACAACTTACCCTGAAATCATCATGCAGTAACCACATCTGCATTCCTAAAGATTTACTGTTTAAGGCCACGGTCCTCAGCCTCAGCTGCATGATAGAGTCTCCTACATGGACTTTCTCTTTTAAATTCTGTGAATGTCAGAGACCAAGCCAGTGGGAAATTGATGGGAATCTTAGGAGAGAGCAGGGATCAGCCTGTGAAAAGCTCTCTGGGTAGCTGTGATGTGTGGCCAGGCAGAAGCTTTTGAGGACTGGCTGTGTTCCAACCTCCAGTCTCCTGATGTTTAGATTCACTTCCTCTTCTCCTCATGACAAGGAGAGAGGCGAAAGGCCAACCAGAGCTTCTTTTAAAAGTCCAAAATGGCTGTTTGGCATATAGTAGGCCTTCGTGAAAACCTTTCAACCTCTGCTGGTGCAGTCAGTGCCGCCCACTGCAAGGGCCTTGAGGAGGAGGCCTGTTCTTAAGCCCACCAAGACACCAGTGATCACCCCAGGAGGGAAGACAGCGGGAGCAAAATGCTCATTTTCGAAGCTATTTTTACTGCTTTCTTCAATTTCCTTTCTGTTGAACTTGTTTTTGACTAAATTCTGTGGATTCTACTTTGTGAAAAATGTTGGGTTTTGTTTTGTTTTGTTTTTGCTTGTTTGTTTGTTTTTAAGAAACCACATATAGAACTTCTGTCCTACAATTTTCTCTTACCTTAGGCATAAAAACACCCTAAGCCCCTAAGCCCATCCATAAAGGTCCCCTCCCCTTGCCCGCCTACGTTTTTGCTAGCTCGCAACATCACAGTCCTGTGCCAGTTACCTCAGCCCCCTTCGGCCCCCTAGCTCCCTCAACACTCGCACCCCTACTCACTAAGTTTGAAGAGCCCATGGTTTGTTATTCCCATACTGAAAACCTCCAGTTTCTCTGTATGCCTAACCAACGGTCCCATTAGTCCTTCGACCTCCCTCTACCCTGCCAGATTGCAGATTGAGTCAGACTTGGGGAATCCAGCCACACCAATTCCATTCATTTACCAGATCCTTCCTATTGACCACCAAAAGCACATGAAATGTTCCCTGGGGCCTTTAGGATCTAATGAGAGCCTTGGGCTAGAAGTTAATCTCAACCCAAGTCCCAAGCCACAGTATTCTCTACCTCCACTGGATAAGCAGTCTCCAGTCACAGCCACCAGCTTGCACAACTTATCAGTGCCAGCCTTTGTTTTAGCTGTGCTTCAACTGGTTGGCTGAACAGTCAGTCAGGTCTCAGCCTGGTGAAGCTTCCTCTCTGATGTCTCTAGTCCAGTCTTTTAGAGCCATTACTCCTCCCTCTTACCTCATTCTAGCACATCTTACTACTGATCTTCTTACAGTGAAGGAGGAGGGGCCTGAAGCTTCATTCTGGGGAACAAAGTGACAGTCACACTTTGTTTTTAAAAGTCAAGTTATGATATTGACTGGAGTTTGAAAAATAGAGAACTCATACCAAAAGAGCCAGTAACCGAACAAATCATGCCCTAGACAACTTTGCAATCTTCAGCCCCATGGGACAAAAGCAGAGAAATTTCATTTCATTCGAAGTGTTTAAGGCTTTTTCTTAATATACTCCAACATAGAAAATGTATTATTCTTCACTTTCCTATTGGCTGCCTTTGACCCCTTTTACATTCAAAACTCAGACTTCAGTTCTATTTTATGCATTAGCAATCATCAACCTTAACTCCCCCAAACCTATAAGCCTGTATTCTCCTGCAGTTCTCCAGCCCCTACTTCCCAACATCTGTTGGAACCTTACTGACAATTTCTGTTTGTTTGTTTGTTTGTTATTGCTGTTGCTCTGTTCCACTTGTAGTCTTTAAGCAGTGCCTCCAGCTTGATTCTGAAAGTTGAGCAAGAAGCACGCACTATCCTGGTGACCATCTCTGTCAGGACCCTTCAGTGTAAACACCGGCTGTCACTTAGCTAGTCCTTACTCTGGGAGCCCAATATCCTGACTCTTTAGGGACAAGCTAAACTAGCTAAAGTTTGGAAGTAAAATGAAGAATGACTACTTTTTATTTTCACTGTCAAATGGGCACAATTTAAGGGCCTTCCCACAAATGATTGACTTTTATAAAAGAATTTGCCACTATTCGATCAGCTGTCTACTATTCTATCAACTACAAATACAGGGATTTGTTTGTATGATTGTTTGCTTTAAATAAAAAAATCATAGATCTGGGTCTAGTAGTAAAAGACCTCATGATTAGTTGGTTCATCCTGTAACTGTCCTTTAGGGGGAGTTATTTGTTTAAACCCAAATAGTTCCTTTGGGAATCTTTTGAAAAGATTTTGCTGTGTGGGCTTCCAAGACATTTCCTACATGGAATGCTCTGCTCCACAAGGCAGCCTGGCCCCCTTTGCTGTGCCTTCCCTCTCTTCTGCCTCTGGCCTTTGCAGCTGCAGCTTCAGTTCACCTGGCAGCAGCTGTTGCTACCAGCAGCCTCCCCTTCTGTGCATGTAAAAGAGTTTTGGAGGCAATATGCAGATCAAACCTGTTCAGGGCCTAACAGACAAGAAAAAAAAGCAAAATGGTGTCCATCGTGCCAACTTTGCACCTTACCAAATGCAACTCTGTGCTATCTTACCTTCCCAGAATCCAAGAGAGATGGGCAATAGCCAGCTCGCCCTGACAGGCTGGTTTCTGAATTTATCCTCACATGAAAATGTGACCTGAAGCCGTGTTACAGTAAGCAACCACTTTTCCATCCTTACAAGGAAATAACTGGAATGCCCAATGCTTTTGTCTTTTCTGTTGCTGCTTTCTCTGGCCCTTTTTGGTCTGCAAAGCCAGCCTTTCCTACAAGGCTCAGTGAAACACTGACTTTAAAACATGGAATGAAGTGTTGCTTGACTCTGGAGTTAAACTACAGCCAGGCCAAGAACACAGCTCAGTAGGGGAGCACTTGCCAAGGCTGTGTGAAGAATACAGAGAGGAAAAGGGAGAGATTAAAACAATGAACATAGGAACTCCACAGGGAGATCAACAGGATCAACTAACCTGGACCCTTGGGAGCTCCCAGAGACTGACCCACCAGCCAAAGGACTAGCACAAGCTAGACCTAGCCCCCCCTTCCCCCTAACAAATGTAGCAGATGTACAGCTTTGTCTTCATGTGGGTTCCCTAACAACTGGAGTGGGGGCTGGCTATGGATCCCATTCTCCTAACTGGGCTGCCTTGTCTGGCTTCAGTGGGGGAGAATGGGCCTAGTTCTGCAGAGACTTGATGTGTCAGGAAAGGGGGATACCCAGGAGAGGGGCTTCCCCCTTCCCAGAGGTGAAGGGAAAGGGGAGAATGGGGGGAGGATTGTGGGACCCAGGGCTAGGAGGAGAGGAGGGCTGGATATCTAACAAATAAATTGATAGGAAAAAAAGAAGNGGGGGGGGCCAGGGTGAATCAGAGGAAAAGGGCAACTGCAACCAAGCTTGACAGCCTCAGTTTCATCCCAAGTCCCCAAAAGTTTCAGGAGAGAACCAAGTCCAGTAAGTTGTCCTCTGACCTGTGCACAAGTGCACATGCACAGACAGACAGACAGACAGACAGACACACACACACACACACACACACACACACACACACGCGCACACACACACACACACACACACACACACACCAATAGTTTATTTTAAAGGGAGGCATGCACCTGGGTGGCAGACCGGGGCAAAAGAGAGGGGTTTGGGCAAGGGAATTTCCTCGCAAGGGCTGTGGGTTCTATTGTGAAGTGCTGTCACCCTCGTCTGCTGCCGCCACAGCTTTAGTCAAAGTCATTTTCAAACACACAATACTCAGGTGTTGCTGCGACTGGGTGTGAGACAGAGTTCTAGGAGTAAAGCAGTGTGGAGCGGCATCAGAAGGAACTGGAGGCTGGAAGCGGGGAGGTACCATCGAGAAAGTATGAGAGAGCACTGAGGAATGGTGAGAGATACATACAACCCAGAAGCCCATGGAAAGGAGTCCTGTGAAAGACAAGGAGACATCTGAGCTGTGCACATCTGCAAAGCACCGCTGCCCTTCTCTTCTGACAGAGGAATTCTTTTGGCACTTAATATTAAACATTTTCTTGTCAACAAAATATATTTTGTGCGTAATTAATTTATAAGTCAAGTCAAGTTAGGAAGGAATACAGGGGATTTTGTTTTGCTTTGTTTGTTTTCAAAACAGGGTTTCTTTGTGTAGCCCTCGCTGTCCTGAAAGTCTGTGTGTAGATCAGGCTCATAGATCAGGCTGACCTCGAACTCACATAAATTGCTTGCTTCTGCCTCCCAAGTGCTGGGATTAAAGGGGTATGCCACCTTTAATGTTTTAATAGAACCACTAGGTCGATCTTTTAATAGAAGTATAATGACAATAGAATTGGATGTTATTACAGATGCTATTGCAAAGTGAACCTTTGAAATTTCAGTAGCCACAAAACAAAACAACAACAACAAAACAACCCCCCCTCAGGAATATAGATACAACATGAACAATGCATCAGTGCAATATATATATATATATATATATATATATATATATATATATATATATATATATATATATATATATTGACAATTATTTGGGGGGGGGAACCCTCAGTAGCTATTAAACATTTTTTCCCTGACTATGTGGAAGTTAATCTATTGTTGCAGATGTGACAGCCGTTATCTGGAGCAGAAACCATGCATGCTCCTTCACACGTCATCCCCTATGTTATGTTATGACTCTGCTAGATGCCTGGGTTTCCTTTTCTTTAGTTCTCCTACTTCCCACAGGCAGTCAGCTGTCATGTCTCAGGGTTGTTTATGTACAAACTGGAGAAAGAAACCTTTTCCGGTTACATTTTTACAAGTGTGTACTTTAATGGCTGCGGCTCCAAAATACTGCATCTTATAGAACTGAAAAATGGTAAGAAAAGTTGGCTGCCATCCAGCCTGAAACATGATTTGGCTTCCTGGTTTGATGTGTTCTTAGGAAAGAGCTCTGTTTATAACGTTAAGATTCTTTGTTTTGCCTCTCTCGACGCTTCCTTAGTGGAATCGCAGTGAGGACAATGAAGCCTAACTGGTCTGAGTTTCACAAGTGTTTGGTGTTTCTTCCCTCCACGCTCAGGTCTCTGTCACACTCAGGAAAAGCTGGGGGAGTGCGCATGCCTAGAGAAGCAGAAGAAAGTAGGATTTTCTAAACACAAGTGAGTTGTTATGATTCAGAAGCCGAGGAACCCTTCACAAGGATCAAAGGGGCACAAAAGCTTCAGCTCCTCCAGCCTTGAAACCACGTGGCACTTTGTTTCCAAAGACAAATGCGTTTGCTTACCTGGCACTAAGAAAGATAAAATTCTGCTAGATATCAAATTTGGTCTCTTTCAGGTGACCCTCTCTGGTTTATGGGAAGACAAGTAATATTTTTAAGCTATTTTACAGATTATCTGAGGCTGGAAAATTGCCTTAGAAAACTGAAAATCATTTGGGTCACTCCGGCAGTTAAGAAGTGTGATGTCTCACACTAGCCCACACTACAGAACCATGGCACTGATGGGGTTGGAACAACATATTGCTCCAAAATACGACCCCTTGCCATCTGACACAGTGGCAGACTTAGGGAAGTCATTCTCAACTTCTCATACCCTCCCTCCCACATTCCCAGAAGCAGGCTATACAAATGGATGTGACATGGCATAAAGAGAGGTCCTGCGAGAAGAATTTCCTGATGTAGGAAGATGGAGGGACACGGAAGAATCGAAATTGTCAAGGCTTGCTTGCTGAAGCCTTCCGTTTCCTAGCATCCCCTCAACCACACCAGCTTGCTAATCTCACTGGACCATGGCTGTCTACTCTCCCACAGAGCACACAAACAGTTCCTAGGCTCTCCAGCTCTCCATCTGCATCTTCCCTAGGCACCTATCCTTATTTCAAACACATTACGTAAACCCTTAGGATTTTTTCCCTACTGTCTATCAGTGTGAGAGAACAGTCAGTAAATTTTGTCACCTGCATTGCCATTCTGGTCAGTGGTACCCAACCTAGATCAGGTGATCAGAAGGAAGCCTTGAATAGAACAGTTAGTCCCTGACTTTCTATGCCACATTGTGTGATGTAAATATAGCTACTTACATAACTTACTCTCTGTACAAAAGAGTTGAAACTGTAAGCTGTTTAGATGATATGTATTTCATATTGTTTACCCTAATAATTTGAGTCTGTAGAACCTCAGATTTCATGTGAGCTTCAAGGACTATCATCTTATTCTAATCGCAACTATCAAGAAAAAAAATGTTGGGGTAAATTTCAGTTATAGGTCACATGTTCAGGCTTTTTGAGGCTCCAGGCTGAAGCACCAGCAGCCAAGAAGAAAGGAAGAGAATAATAACCAGCCAGACTTTGTTTTATGTAATGTTAAACATTATCATGATCTTGACAGTTAAGCACATTCTACTGGTACTTGGGAAGAGAGAAATAAGTAAAACCTAGCCCGTGGCTTCTGGGAATGTAGACTACTTTTCAAAAGGTAGAAACCACACAAAGGAAGACTTCCGGTGACACAACAGAGTTATGGGTTACAGAAGAGGTCAAGGAAATACCTGACCAGTGAAGGTTTCTCATCTGCGACCTGAAGGATGAGCAGGAGTTTGCCCATTAAACCCCAGGAAAAAGTGTATCTCAGGAGGAGAAAAGAGTCCACGAGAGACAGGCTATGATTACCATGGAGGGTACATGAGAAAAACTAGTGGAAAATAAAATTGTGGAAGCAGGGAAGAGGTAAATTATGGAAAGCTTGGGTTTTAAAAATGTATTCCATGATCTCAACTACAAGGGAGAAATAAAACACAAAATGAAACAAAATAAAAAGGCTAGAAGAAAACTGCCAGACAATCTAAGCAATTGCTTCTGGTGGTGGGATATTGCTTTTTCTTACAGTGCAAGGCACTTACTCCATTTGTGGTCAAGTTACAGACATACGAATATTATCAGCTTAATACCCGAAATCAAGGTAAGAAACAGCGATGGCATTTTGGTTCATCGTTTGCTCTTTCAATTTGGTTTCCTGGAACTGTGACTCTTACAACAAGATAGATGCTGCAAAGAGCAAGTCAAGTCAGCCAGCACAACCAAGTTCCTGGGCAAAGGCAGTCTCTACTTAACAACACTCTCAGCCTCAGGGGGCTGCATATCAGCCCAAACACTTATTGGTTCTAAAGGAATCATCTCCAGCTGTAAGAGAATTCATTTTACCTTTCCTTGTGCCTTAGAGAAAACTCTACTTTCATCCTAAACCTTTCCCCACGTCATCTCAAATTCAAGTCTTCAAGGTAAGGCTTCAGCTCACCGTTCCAGCCCTTCAAGCTCATGGATGGCTCAATGCCTGGCTCTATAGAAAGCCTGGAGCCACTGATATTTTGCAAAGGTATAAACAAAAAGCCACAGAAGTGGAGCTATGCAAATCTTTGGCCATAACAGTCTGCACGAATGAAACAAGCAATCAAGCTAGCACCAAGCCCAAGCACTGTAGGGAATAGAAAGGTTTACCAGGAAAGCTTGCCAAAAGCACGTCATTAACCCAAACCGTTCCTGCATGAGCCCTATCTGTAAAATCACAACGGTAGCAACTACCTTATAAGGAGCTTATCAGTGAAATGAAATACGACGTATGGGATGAAATAAGACACTCATGGAGAAGCCAGCCTGTCACAAGGCGGTCACTTAATAAATGACACCCATCAATGCTATCGTTTTATCGGGCACATGGTGATCATTCAACAACTCCCGGACAGTACATTATCATTCTACCCCATTCCTCACTTTCTGTCACTGCAATTTTATAAGCCTCAAAGATGTTACTTGTGTGAAAGAACATTCAGTACTCTGATCAAAATTAGATAACTTGTTAGAGTGATTTGAGAGGGAAAAAAAGTTAACAGCACTGTTACCTCTTCGTATCTGTCAAAAACTGCTCCTTCTTGCAAGAAAGAAGGCACTTCCTTCTGCCAGTTAAATTCATAAGGTTTGGCCATGATGGTATTCAAGACCTGGAGAAGAACAAATGTCTTATTAGTGTACAAAATTAAGGTGCAAGTGGTTATCAGAGCTCAGACATTTTATGTTTATATTCTTTAAACATGTGAGAGAAGTCCATAGAGGTCCAAAAGTTATCTTCCTTCTTATGTCTTCCCATCATCTGACTCCAAAACTCTTCCTCTTTGTCTCTAAACCTGGAGAAGCAGGTACTTCATACATTGTGTAATATCTGCAGAGAGAAATAGTCCCATGGATCACCTCAGTAACCACACACAGGAAGCCGCTGTCAGCATGACAGCCCAAAAACCAATATAATGATGGTGTGGTAAGACTCAGAAATATTGTATGCTTAGCATGTGTGAGGCCTTGTGTTCAACCCCTATAACCACAGACAGACAAATTAACTTTTAAATAAAACACAACATGACAAGGCAGAAACAGTGGCGCACTTAGAACTCGCACTACTTGAACTGCTGAGATGGGAGTTCAAGGCCATCCATGACAACAAAGAAAGACCCTGGCTATAGAGAAAAGGAAGAGGAAAGGAGAGGGGTTGGAAGAAACTCAAAAGGATACAATATAGTAACTTCATGGGTTTGCCAAAGTGTATGTAATGAGGCATGGAATGTCTCTGTAGCATTTCATGTGTTCTAGGATGTTCTAACTCATGTCAACTACCCCTTGTACTTTTTATCTTTGGCTTAACTTTGAAAGGAATAGAAAACAGAGACATCTAATATAAAATGCTCATATCAAACATGAGAAGAGAGTTTCTAACCATCTATGTTGTCTTTCACTGGTTTAACTCTGATTCTGCCAGGATCGACACAAGTACTCAGACTTAAGCACCCAGAAGGGGGTCTGATTTCTGCCTTCCTACCTTCTTCACTACTGAAATATTCACCTCCCACCCGAGTACTCATTCCATCCACATGGCCTACATACACCCAGGCCTCTGGGAACTGTGGCACCTGAAGGAACATAGGGACCAAAGGATGCTAGCCTCCAGCTCTGCTTTCTAGGGAGAACATCAGCAATGGTGGTGGAAGCCATATCTGGCTGAATGTTGTTCAGAGATCTAGGGATCAAACTAAGGAATAAGGCATTTTGGGAAAAGGGCAGAGAAGTATCCCAAATTTGTCTGATTTTAAGTTGGAGGGAGTGCTGTTCTCTGAAATACTTCCTGGGGAACTAGGGGAAACAACCTGCTGTTCTCTGAAATACTTCCTGGGGAACTAGGGGGAACCACCTGCTGTTCTCTGAAATACTTCCTGGGGAACTAGGGGAACCACCAAATTACTTTATATAAATGACACAGTGAGGACTAAGACCATAGCACCAGAAAATGTTGATCCAATCAACTGATTTTTAAAATAAGAAGCAAATAAAGGTATGTTTAATAATTCAACTTCATGTAGAGAAACCCAGAGTATTAATAAAGCTACCTCTTGAAAGATAGAGAGGGGACTGCCCTTACTCCCTTTTTGTAATCACCTCAAATTGCCCAAGGAGCTAAAAGATTATGGTCCATGCCAAAGTTCTTCCGTTTAAATTCGCAGCTTGCCTTGGAAGTCCTTACCTAGGAAGGTCCTGAAGCTTTAACTTCCTCCGTTCCCTCCTCCACCTGCTAGAAAGGCATTACCTCACTACAGAGGACCCAAAGGAAAGGAACCACCTGAGGAGGATGGGGATTTCAAGGGAATGACCATCAAAGAGCTGAGACAATGAGGCAGCCTTTCCAGTGTACACACAGAGCAGCCACTGGAAGGAAGCCAGTGGGTTTTACATGGGCCCATTGTCTGCGTCTTACACAACTGGACAGATTGTTTTACACAGGCAACCAGAGGACACTCTTCCAAGACTGCAGAGAACACGGAAGAGAAGAGCCAGGGGAATCCTGGATGGGCTCCTTCATCCGAAATGGCAGAAAGCTCCATCTAAATAAAGAACATGTTGAGAAAACTGCAACCACTATAAGAGAGCGGAGGACCCAAAGAAGCTAAACCATCAAGGGTGTGTGCACCAGCCAAGACGTTGCCCTGACAACCGCACAGTACAGCCTAAACCCTAAAACTCAAGACAAAATAAAATCACCCAAAATTATCTTTCAGAGACAAGAAATTGACATGGAATTTCCAGTGACCAAAGTTGAGTTAATTGTTTGAACCTCTAAAGAAGAACCTCTGACATTTGTAAAACAGACTAAAGCCACTCGGAGCTCTCACATGCCTCGTTTTACTCCAAGCTAGAATCCAATTTGACACTGACATGTCATTAATAATAGTAATTTCCCCATTTGCTAAAAGTATCTTCATCAAGCCATTAAATAGCCTTTTCAAAAATAAAACATAAAACAAAAACAAAACAAAACAAAACAAAACAAAACACCACCTATGGAGTGCAGCACTGAGAACAGCGCTAAGAACAGCAAGAAGCAGCAGTGTTGAAAGTTGAGGATAAGCGTATTCTTGTATACTTTGGGGGAAAAAAGAATTTTGTAATTAACTTCTATGCCCTTGAAAGGCCCGTCACCAATGGCAATTTTACCAAGGATTGATTCTAACTCAATGTATGCAAAGCCTGTGGACAAAAATACTATTGTGCCATTTAAGGTAGAAAAACATTGGCTGTCTGCGGGCCTTAACTAAGCAATCGCTTAAATACACTACACATTTACATACTCTTATACTTATTAAAATCAGGCTGGAGAAAGGAAAGGTTGTTTGCCTAACAGTGGCCAAGCGGAAGGGTTCCTAAAAAATATTCACAGCTTTTGTCAAGCAAATATAAATACTCCTGACATGTTGTTAAGCAAATAAAAGAACAATCTAGATCCAAACTGTTTCATGCTATCAGAGTTTGGATGTTAAATGTCCCTCAAAAGCTTGTCTGTGGGAGGCTTTCCCCCTAAGCTTTGAGAGGTGACTGGACCCCCTGTCCTCTGACTTTATGAATGGATTTACAGATTTAATTCATAGCTTACTGGATTGGAAGGGGCTCTACTAGAAAACTTAGCTGCTTCTCTAGGCTTCTTTGTTCTGCCCCAAGGAGTGCTCCTGCCCCACCACAGACCCACAGCCCATGGCCAAATGATGCTGGACTAAAGATTTTCAGTGAAACTGTAAGCTAAAATAAATCTTTCTGGCTTTAAATCCTTCCTTCCTTCCTTCCTTCCTTCCTTCCTTCCTTCCTTCCTTCCTTCCTTCCTTCCTTCCTTCTCCTCCCCTTCCTCCTCCTCCTCCTTTTTCTTCTTCTTCTTCTTCTTCTTCTTCTTCTTCTTCTTCTTCTTCTTCTTCTTCTTCTTCTTCTTCTTTTCTCTCTCTCTCTCTCTCTCTCTCACACTCTCTCTCTCTCTCTCTCCTCACAGGAATGCAAAGCAGTTAATAGCACACACAAGCACTACTTAAGAGTTGGTGATGACATTTTTTAGTGATTAAAAAAATACTTCCTTCTATTTTAAAATATAGAAAAGTATACTAGCCACAGGTTTCATGTTTAGGAAACAACATTCTCTAAACTGAAAGAGAGATGACATTTAACAAATTATTTCTTTTCATAAAAACTCTGTTCTTACAGTGTCTGTATTTTCCACCAGGGCTCTTGGCAAGAACAAACAGTAAGAACTGACAAGCAAAGCTGTCAGCTGCTTCCTCCCTTCTTCACTGTCTACAGGAAGCCTCTCTTCTTCACTGTCTACAGGAAGCCTCTCTCTCACACACTGGCTGGGAGGACTTGTCATTCAGCACCTAGCAATGGGTTCTTCAGTGCTGAAACCTGCATTAACATTTCACAAAGCTATGTTCTACTTTAAAAAAAAATATTCCTTCAAAATTTTATACATGTACCCAAGAAAATATGATCATATCTACCGGATCCCTCCCCCCCCAACTCTTTGAACATCTTCCCCAACACTTCCCCACACAGATTCCATGTCCCCTCCCTCCCCACTCTCTTTTTAATAAGCCATTAAGTCCAATTAGTGCTACAAATATGTGCAACACGTAGGGCGACCCACTGTAGCATGGGCACCCTTGTCAGTGACCACATCCTTAAAGAATGATTCTGCTTTGCTCAGAAGCTACCAACTAACAATAATTTCCAGGTGGTAGAGGGACCCCAGGAGTACAACACTTAACCAATTGATGGCAAAGCTTTGGGTGGCTAGATCTTCTACGGGTCTTATATACACAATAACCTGTATATAAGAGTTAATAGTTACTATGGTTATTTCATGTTCAGAAGACAACAATTAACAACAACTCTTCCCATCCCTTAGTTAGTACCTTAGTTTTGCTCCCATAATGTTCCCTCAGCTTTGTGGGGTAAAGGGCTGGTTGATTGGAATGTCACCTTTAGGGCTGAACACACGCAGTCACTTATTCTCCGCTTTGGCCAGCTCTGCACTGATTGATACCCACTGCAAAAAGAAGCCGTTCTAGCTGAGGCCAAGGGGCCCTGCTATTCTTGCTTTGGGAAATAAAACACGTTAGGATGGTGTCAGAATTGATCTGTCATGGATTCTAGAGTCGTACTTCAAAACCTATGGCTTCTGCAAGCCACATTGAATCCAGTATGAAGTGCAATTGATGCAAAGCAATCACTTAGAGTTCCCAAATACACGGCCACTGAAGTAAAGTGAGAACAGAAGGGAGGAAAGCCAGTATTCATCTCCATCTCTTCCACCTCAAAACTGATCAGAGTTATGGTCAAAGTGTGACTCTATTTATGGGATAATTTAAAAATTTGATGAAAATACAATTTTCAAAAACTGCCTCTCTAAATGCATTAGGTGAACTTTATGACCATAGTACAGGCTTCATTACACCAGGACTTCACAACATGAGTGGAAAACATGCTGAGTTAACTGGGGCATTAGAGAACAGCAGGATCTGAATACAGTAAACAGCTGACGGTTTAGTACAGGAATGACACAGGAATAGCATCCTTTGCCCAAAACAAGTCTCATGACTGACATCCCTACAGCGTAAGACAGATTATGTTCAAGTAATAATCAATTTATTTAGTAAGTATTATATGATATTGAATTCTCAGAAATAAGGACTCATAGAAATGGGACAAAAATATGTTTTATACACAGCTTTCATGTTAATTGGACAGCCATATAAGAAACTGTAATAGCTGAGTAATGGGATACAATCTCACAGTAATCAAACTGTGTTTATTCACATGCTTCTTGTCATCTCTGTGTTTTCCTCCCTTTCCTCTGGGTATGAGGGTCTCTCATAGACAAAGGAGAAAAGTCAGAAAGTGATCATCCTGCAATTTCAGCTTAATAGACACTGTATGCCAGGGCACCAAGTGTTAGAGTGGCATGTCCTGAGCCCAGCAATATAATATAATTCAGTCTCTGATGATCGGTTCTCAAAGAAATAGAATACAAGAAAAGTGTATCTGTTCCAGAAAAGAAGCTGATGCATTCCCCCATATTGCTTGGATGTTGGTTGTTAGACCATAACATTTCTCACGCATGCCATCTGAGTACATATCTAGGCCTCCCAAATCCTCTTAAGCAGGTTAAATGACTGAAACTGTATTAAAGTAGTTATTCATGACTGAGGATTTCTGCTCTGATAATCCACTGTTAATCACTTCTTGCCTGGAAGCTCTTTCCCTCTGAAAGATGCAAGTGATCACTTCTGTTGGAGAGGCATAGTGCTGAAGAAGAACACCCTCGGCAGAGGTCAGGAGTACTCATGCCATACCAGTGTACAGTTTCCTATTTGGTTTATGCTCCAAAATACATATTAGGCCCATATCTGGCTTAATAATATTTTTATACCGCAGAAATAAAATTGTCATTAGTATATAAATCCATTTTATAGTAATAAATAGCAGAAGATGAAGAAATTTTTTATTTAATGTGATACAAGTAAAGGCATAAGAACAGTTAGAATACCCACACATAGTCATGCACATACATGCTGGTATATATGGCAGTCCCCTCAGAGTGTAATAGAGTCCTATCACTTGGTGCCATCGTATCGACAGGCCACCACACGTTACTCACATGTTTGTGGTGATATTAGTGGAAACAAACTTATTATAATGCCAGTCATGTAAAAGTATAGACAAAATTATCTTCAGTGCACAAAACTTGATAATGAAAAAAGAAGGAGGGCTGGAGAGATGGCTCAGCAGTTAAGAGCACTGACTTCTCTGCCAGAGGTCCAGAGTTCAATTCTCAGCAACCACATGGTGGCTCACAACCATCTGTAATGGGATCTGATGCCCTCTTCTGGTATTTCTGATGACAGTGTCATATATAATAAAACTTAAAAAATAAAATAAAAAAAGAAAGAAGGGGGAACTTTCTGTCTTATGAATTAACTACATGATTTTATTTTAATTCTTAGATTTGGTATATTCCTACCATTAAAATCATCAAAACAATTTCTCCCTTACTAGTAGTTGTTAGCCATACACAGCTAGGAACGTTGGGCTCTCCTTGCTGTCACAGTAGGGAATTCTATTAAGTTGTGGGGAAACATAAAGCAAAATGCCCATGTACTTGGTGAACCTTCAGTTGGGGGAAGAGGCTAGAAACATAGTATTTAAAAGTCCTTCTGGTCCTTGTTTCCAGGTATTCTAACCTGAAATTTTTGGTGTGAGAGGAAGCTCTGTCCTTGGAAAGATAAGGGACATCAAGGGAGAGTTAATAAGAAAACCAGCTTCGGTTACCACTCGCCTCTGCTCCAGTTTCTTCCCTGCCGTACCCATCAAGCTGATGACAGCAGTTGGCTCTGGATACTCAAAATAGGGATTCAAACTAGAATCCTATGGGAAACGTTCAAAGAGGGCTCAGGCTCTCTTGGCTTCTCTTACATCAGTGCTTCTCAGAGGCGGGCACTGTCATGTTTAGTCGTCACTGTCAACATCACTGAATCTGTAATCACACAGGAAACATCTGGGTATGTCTTTGAGAATGCTTCTGGAGAGACTTCACTGAGGAGGGAATACGTGACCTGAATTTAGGTACCACCATTTCCTCAGTGCCGGACTGACCAAAAAGGGAAAAAGTCATACGTATTAACCGTTCTCTACTTCCTGATCAGCTGAGATATGAGGAATGCCATATGATTCAGCTCCTGTAAACTCTACAGTATCTTTCTCTCCCACATAGATATTACTTTCCCAAGCCATGAATCAAATTAAATTCTTCCTTCCAGGAAACTAACAGCAAACAGCAATCACCAACGGTGATTACAGATGTATAACTGCAGGCTCCACTCATCTTTTCTAAATGATAATCTTGGGGCCAGGGGCTCAAGAAGCCAAGGCATGTCCAGTTAGGAGGGTGACTCTGATATAAACTAGAGATTGAGAACAACTGACTGAGTCTTTATCTGCCTAACAGAAGAGGTGGTCCAGAGGCGCAAGAAGCCAGATGGGCAATAGGAGTCAAAGTGAAGGTAGGTACAGGATGGCCATCTGTCTACAACGTACTTCTTTTCAGCCTAAGAAAGCAGAGACATGGAGACTGAGTACAGACTCTGCTCTGCTGTCAACCCCCAGCAATCAGTACTGAGGGCCTGACGTTACTGGGTAATCCCTTTAAACATTTCTTTCAAGCTTCATTTTTTAAGGGTTAGGTCTGGAAAAGGAGCTGTGACCTTTAGTTTGAATTGTTAACTTGACACACTCCAGCATGACCCAGGAAGAGTCTATGCAGATTAGGTTGCCTGTAGGCATGTCTATGGGAGATTCTCTTGACTCTGCTAATTGAGGTGTTAATCACCAGTTAACACTTACAGAAGCAGATTCATATCACCTCCTGAAAGTTCACTGGCAGTCTGTACCCCTTTCTCTATAGAGCTCCATTGCCACACACCATATTGCAACATGTTAATCTGAACTTCATCTACGGTGAATTCTAGAATGATCTGGGTTTGCTGTCATAATGACAATATATTGGATATCAAAAACAATGAATGAGTATCTTTCTTTTTGGACAAACTCTTAACCAACCCTAAAGATGAACTAGGATAGGAAATGAGCATTTGCTAAATGACACTTAGCCACCTTTTCTCTGTGTACCTGCTCTTCCCTCCAGAGTCTCCAAATGTCCCAGTGCTCCTTTCTCAAGGGACACACCCCACTGCTTGCCTGGAATGCAGTCTGCAGAACAAGCTTCCATTCTCTATGTTGCTCTGCGGCTGGCTGCTTGGGCTTATCAATAATGTCTAGGTTGGACATCTCCCTCACAATTTTCTATGCCCCACACCTCAGCCCACTCCCCCCAAGTGTGTATAGTTCACACTGGCTCCTGAGTCCTGGTGAAGATAATGACATCCTGACCTTATCTGAGTGGGATGCGTGGCTTTCTTGTCCCCTTTAAGAGGTAACCTCACAGGCCTCATATTCCCACCCCTCCCTAACCTTGCCATTCAGTTGCCCTTGGACTAGCTCTCGCCCAATTAGATAAAAATATGAGTTCAACAATATGAGTCAAACTTCTCAAAAGAAAAAAAAATCTACTTTATAGGCTCAACTTTTGCTTTAATTATCAGAGTATTTCAAAGGGGAGGTTTTTATTTTATCTTGCCTTGAATAATCTTCCTGAAGGTTGCCTCAGGCATGAATACGTGTTAAGTCTGAAGACTACAAGACAAGCTTGCATAACACAGGGAAGAATCTGTGGATGGGGCAGGCCCCGATTCAAAGACTCAAAGGATCCTTTCTTTTAAAAACTATTTTCTTATTAAAATAAACACACACACACACAATGAACTATTAAATTTAATCAAGATTCCTTGTAGTTAAACACTGGCTAAGCTGTTTTATAAATAGGCCACTGCTATTTATTACACAGGAGTCACAGGATGAGGATAAAGCTGAGGTCCATGCATGACCGTGCATAATGGAACTGTGTCCAGACCATATATGGAGAAAATACAATATATACACACAAAATGCATATTAAAATAACAGTTGTCCCATGCTCATAGCCCAAAAGGTATTATTCTATGGCTGAAAAATAAGTCTCAGTTAAAGACATATAGCATAAATAAACCTCAACCACACAGGAGAGCACTTTGTGTGTTCAAAATGGTGTCATTTCAAACCGTCAAATGTTTTACATTAAACTCAGTGATGTATTTGACAAAAGCAAATCCTGACAGTGAGAAGAAAGTACATGGAATGTATGTCTTTAGGTAAGTTGTTTCTACTTTAAAATTTTCAAATTCAAATTATTTTGTTTAGTTATTTGGGGGGAGGTGTGTGCGAGCCCCTCCTTTCTCCCACTTCCTTGTGGATCAAGATGTAGGTCTCAGCTACTGCTCCAGCATCAAGCGGCCTACATACTCTCCTGCTTCCCACCATGATGAGAATAGACTAAGCATCTAAAACTGTAAGCCAGCCCAATTAAACGCTTTGTTTCCTGAGAGTTGCCTTGCTCATGGCTCATGGTGTCTCTTCACAGGAACAATGCAGTTACTAAGCCAGGGTTCTGCAGTGTCCTTCATGAGCACAGGAAGGTAGCTCTAATCCTGTATACCTTCCTCTTTAACTCTTAGAAACAACCTCTAGGGACATATTATAATCACCTCACAAATTTATTAGATGCTTTTGTCCAGAAAGTATAAAGATATCTTGATCTTGTCATTTCTTCAGATTTGACTTCTTTGTCAAGATCTCCATTTATACATACAAAAAAACCTGCACGTTTTACTCTTGGTAATGACCCTTGCACTAACTGGGTTTCTAAGACAAGACAAGCAGATAACATATGAACTAGTGGGAAACTCTTTTTCCCTGGCATGAGAATGGGCATAAAACTAGAAGTAGGGGCTGTGTGTGGGTATGGCTGCAGCTGTGGCTGTGGCTATGGCTGTGAGATACAGTGCTTGCCTAGGGTGCAGAAGGTCCTGGGTTCAAAGCTGAGAATCAGAAACAGCAGTGAAGCTCCAGGCACAGCACATGCTGCCTGTGGCTTCATCTGATAGTCTGGTAGGGCGACAGGGTCTTCTTCATTCACTTCAGTCACAGAGGCGCCCATATTTATGTCATGAGATAAACGTTCCAATGTTCCATTAGAAAAGGTGATAAGAGATAGCCATATCTTACAGTTCTATAAGCATTGTGTCTATAGCTTTAAAAGTGGCCCTAACTATAATCACACATTAATCTGTTTCCACAATGAATATTAAGCCTCCTATAAACAAACTGGCAATCACAAATAAGTGACCCTGTATCTAGCTCGGCTCCATTCAGGCAGCCGCTGACTGAACCTCTTTAAGGTCAAACACATGTCCTTGTTTGTACAATACACATCATATGTTTTCCAGACTCTTCATGCTTAGTTGGATCGAGCATTATTTAAGCTATAATGTGAGTAGATTAAAGTCTATATGGGTAGATGTTATGTACAGCACAGCACAGCCATCCTGGAATATATTCCTTTTCCACAACAAAAGCCATACTAAGATGGGTCCAAGTAGGACATCAGACAATGTGTTACCATTGTGCATTGAAGAGCAAAGGGCAGCACAGTGACAAGGTGGCATTCCCAGGACAGCCCTCCAGTATCAAAGCACACTTACAAGATGCCAAACGCTTTCCCAATCCGTGGAAGGTCAACAGCCTTCAAATAATTGTCCCTTTCATAAGATGTGTGCTGTTACGGGATTGTTTTAAAGTGTGTTTGCTTCCCCGGCTTGTGTAGGAACTAAAAAACATCCTTCGTTCTAACAAGGCCCAGAGGCAACAGGAAGATACCAGAGGTCAGTCACATGGGAGGTCATTCCCAAGAGTTTGCAGCCTATACTATTTTAGTAAATGTCTCTGACATTTAATT
Source organism: Mus minutoides (assembly GCA_902729485.2). Taxonomy (NCBI): domain Eukaryota; kingdom Metazoa; phylum Chordata; class Mammalia; order Rodentia; family Muridae; genus Mus; species Mus minutoides. The sequence continues at coordinate 102,077 of CACVCL010016933.1, forward strand.
CAAGCCAGCCTGGGAAAAGAGAGCAGAAATCGGGGTTTCTTTAACTAAGTTCCCTGCCCCCTGTAAGACATAGGCCTGGTTTCCTCAAGTGTCTGTACTAATAAGCAATGTTCCTGGAAACCGCTTTGGTCTTTGTGTCATCTGTGATCAATTACTTTGTTTCTTCGGGGGAAAGAGTCTAAACCAACAGATGCTAAAATGCCACTTGGCTGCAGGCAAGGATGGAGATGCAGTGTGCAAGACAAGCTTGCTTCCTGCAGGTCCAAGGTGAGGATGGGCTCAAACAGCACTGGGCTCCCAAGTGCCGAGACTGTAACCACCCCTCACCCTGTCCACTCAGCATGAAGCTCTCCCTATGCGAACACTGAATGCAGACAGAAAGCTTTATCTTACTAATCTCTCTCATGAGCTCTATTCCAGTCACAACTGGTGGAAAATAAACTTCAGAAGATTCCATGTCCCTTAGAACTGGAATTCAAACCTGGGGTGGCTTCTCCTTCACACGGCAGCCTCCATTCTCAATAGCAATCTTCCTAAATGAAGTAAAGCACTCAGAAGGAATGGCCTTCGAACGGCATGAGCAAAGGTGACCTATCCCTGCAGTCATCTTTAAGCTGTTTAATAACATGTAGCTCAATTAAAGACTGTGTCACTGAAGGGTAAATCTGGATGACCCTACCCTCTGGTTTCCTACCTGAGGACAGAGTCTTTCAACTTCCAAATCAAAAACAAGCAACAGAAAATATTTTACATTATCCATGGGAAAGGCAGGGTTTTTTTTTTTAATGTACTTATAAAATGACTCTTCATTTGTGAGATTCATTTTTAATTCCTTCCTTTTAGAATTTTGTAAATATTATAAAGAGATATTAATTGGAGGGAGAAAAAGCAGGCTCTATGTACTCGCTGCACTTCATTAAGTTGCCTACTGTGCTCACTGGGGACTATGTGTAGTGGAATTTTGTTGTAACAAAATTAATATAGTTGTCCACACTTAATGCTGGAGAAGCACAACAGGATTCAGCCATTACATGTGTTTTAATTTCAATTCTTCTCTTTCCAAGACTAAAGGAATGACATCCAATTTGACTATACCTTGAATAAATCAGGTCTTGTAGGTAATATATCAACTGCCATTTAATATTTGTGATACTAAAAGTTTTCAAAAAAAGGTTTATAATTAATATATATTTTTGACCACAAATGCTGCATCTCCCTATGGGCAAATTTGTTTCCAGGGTTGCATGTGACACTGTCACTTCCTGACAGTCTTAAAACATGGGATCTATCTCATATGTTCTGTTCAAATGCTGTTGGCATCTAAGCCTTGATCTTTCAAACTCTATAATTATCTTTTATTATAATTTTCCTTACGCTTCCAGAATCTAACTCTCACCTTCCGTTCTATCCCACAGATCCTCATTCTGCAGGAAGTGCTGCCCCAGCTCCTGCCTTTCATCTTTTATTCCTTCCGTGGAAATTGAGTGCCATCACCATTCCTGTCCCCCTTTTAGAACTTCAAACCCTTCTATTCAGCTTCTTCTTTAGCCATCTCCACCAGCCTTTTTCTGGGAGGTCAGGTATCCAAACATGCCCAGAGCTGAGCTCACTACTAAGAAAAGGCTTTGTGGAAGAATATATACAATTGCTAACATCTTGAAAGAGTACATACACTTGCTAACATCGACTAACAGCAAGCAATGCCAAGATCCTCACAGATGCTGCTCTGATTTGGATTAATGTCTTGTTCCTAAGGACATAGGCTAAAGGCTTGGTCCTCGACCCATCAACTTCTGGCAAGTGGTATGGTCTTCAAGAGGCATACCCTGCTGTAGAGTCTTCAAGTTATCGGGGGGGGGGCATTCTCTTGAAGAGGACACTGGTACCCCAACCTCATCTTCTCTCCCTCTTTCATTCCAAGTCAATAGTTGAGTGGTTCTCTTCTGTCACCTAATTATATACTAACAAAATCTCAAGGTAACATAGTTGACCAGTCAGGAAACAGCCTACCAGAAATTTATGAGCCCAAACCTTTTCTTTTTCTTTTTTTTTAAGATTTATTTATTTATTATATGTAAGTACACTGTAGCTGTCTTCAGACACTCTAGAAGAGGGCATTTCATTACGGATGGTTGTAAGCCACCATGTGTTTGCTGGGATTTGAACTCCAGACCTTCGGAAGAGCAGTCGGGTGCTCTTACCCTCTGAGCCATCTCACCAGCACCTTTTCTTTTTATTACCTAATTATTTCATGTGCTTGTTAAAACAACAAAAAAGCAAAGGAAATTGGCCTTTTTGTATCATAAACACGTAAGCTGTGGGTGTACTTCAACTTTCATGAGATAATGGGGAAGAGGTGATTGCTTAAATCTTAGTCAGTTTTCAGAAGTGCTTGATCAAAGGGTATGACAATCTCAGCCAACCACCTGATGCCATCATTTAAGTATTCTGTGACCCTTTGTGCTACAATCTTCAGAAGCCTGTCAACAGAAGACTGGCCTGATGACAATGGACCATTTATGTCACACAAGGTAAGACTGCATGACTGCAGAGTCCAAATGAGCTCTCCCTGAAATGGGACAAGATCTGAAGCTGAAAACCGGAGGCAATGGCAGTAAGGCGAAGCTCACCACACAGCTAGCCTGACTTCTCAGGCCCAGTAAGGGACTCTTTAAGAACTTCGAAGTGCAAACAATATGGTCATTTTATTTTCAGTCAAGAGTAAGAATCACAAATAAAGACCAATGGTCTCAGGAGCATATAATTGCATTTATCCATCTATTTATTTTGTTTATTTTTATTTTGCCGTGCCAGGGCTGAAACCTATTGTCTTGCATATGGTAAGTACTCTATCATATAGGTTATATGCCCAGCCAGGAATACAGACTATAAATCACCAGGAAACTAATTATTTTTTTCACAATGAAATGAGCAGTTTCATAGAGTAGATACTACAATCCACTTAAGGTTGCAGATGGTCACTTTCCTTCTTACAGGTGACCAAAGGATTCTCTGCTGGGTGACTGACATGATTTATCTGTTCTTCTGTTGTCCTTCAGAAAATAACACTGGGTTGGTACAAGCCACTATGACACTCCAGGCTCTTTACAAATTCCTGTGAATCAAATTCTAACCATTCCCTCACCACAGATATGCAGTGAACCATGTCCTGGTGTTTATTCTGGAAAGAGTTTTGATGAGAGCTCAGGGTGAGTAGCTAGCTGCAGAATGGCTGGCTGTTACACAATGCTGCCCTGTTTTTCCATCTGTAGATAGTCTTGACGCTACTAAAATGAACAGCTTTCTGTTGCTTGAGGAGCCATCATCTTTTGGGGTTAAATCATTTTGGATTGAAAGCAACTTGAAACATTCAAGCCATGAGGAAGAGCACAGAAAACAGTTGACAAACTATGACTATACATTCTAAGCCTTGTTCTACCCTAAACTAGAAATGATGGAAAATATAGTGAGAAGTTAAAGCTACTAGCTGCAGGCTTTAGACATTTTTAGCCATCTCTGTGCCAATCTCTGGAAGACAAAAGAACTCTTGATTTCAGGATTCTAGCCAACATCAATTTTGGGAAGTCACAGCTTGTGTGCCAAATAGTAATCATTTTGTTTTCTAAACTGAATACAATATCCTGAATTAATACTTGTCACAAACCATCACATGCAGCTGCTTCAGGCCCCTGTGCCCAAAATGTCTTAAAATTAAAAAGCTAAAACAAACTAATGGAGTTTCCTATCTTGTCAACTCATTTCTAAAGCATGAAGCCTGTCAGAACCGAGACAATAGTCTCTTTAACCACAGTCAAATGAGCTGGCCCACAAGGAAAATACAACTTAAAAAAAAAAAAAATACTTGCCTTTCCCCCAGCTTAAAAATATGAAAATTAGTGCTGTTTAGCATAAGAGAAAGATAGGTATAAAATAAACCACAAAATGCAGATCAATACTGTGTACTGTCACTTCAAGAAAGTCCCCATGTCTCTGGGAGCTTATATCACAAAGTCATTTTGTGAAGGCTTTATGGAAAGGTCACTGTTGCATTTCTATAATATTAAAATCTAAGTTAGCATACAGAGATACCCCAAGAGCCTGAAGTTATTAAGATTTCTGTATGACTCAACTAAGTTTTCTTCAAATATTGCAACCATTTCACATCAGATAAGCAATGAGAGATAAAACTGGGGCTCATAAAAGTCAATTCAGAAAAACAGCTTCACTGCCTATTAGTTCTAAAAGAATAACTTAAAAAATACCCTACAATTGTGAGGAGCTTATAAACACAGTCCATTCCCTTCACAAAGGAATGAGATGGAAACATAGCTTAAGGTTTTAATAGATAGAAAAATGAGCTCATGTTCTTGAGATAAAGTCTAGCGCAAGTGCCAATAATAACTTTGCTTTTCTTCATAACACTTCCTGTTTCCTGAGACCCTCTTGGGCAAGCTGAATGGTGACTTAGGTACAGCCGTGTGTTGTATGTGAGCCCATGATCCTGGGTTTGCCAACTTAAGTTTCGTAAGTCATGAATTCTAGGATAAATGTAGAATATTTCCAATATGACCGGGGAACTGAAGCCTGCTGTCTGGCAGTGTGTGAAATTATTGTCATGTGTTTTTCTTTGTTGGTTTTCTTCTCCCAAAATAAAAACATTTTAGGTTCATTTAGTGTGTGTGTGTGTGTGTGTGTGTGTGTGTGTGTGTGTGTGTGTGTGTGTGTGTTGCCTTTATATGTATGTTGACCATGTCCCTGGAACTTGAGTTATGGATGGTTGTGAATATCATGGGTTCTGGAAACTGAACCTTGGTCCTCTGCAAGAACAACGTGTGCTCTTAACTACTGAGCTATCTCTACAGCTATGAAATCTCCATTGATATGCACATGTTGGAATATTATGATCCTTGATTATAGAAAGGAACTGCCTTAAGTTCATGGAGAACTTGTAATCAGAACATCACCAGAAAAGACACCATTCTTTAACTTACAAAAAGGAGACCTGGTAAGAGCTTTAAGAAGCTTAGCTTACAGCAGTATCCAGAAAGAAGAATACAGAAGTCTTTTTGGTTAGGTGCCAAAAGGTCTCAGGAGATGTTCTGTTAATAAACAGATCTACTCAGAAATTGACTCATGCCACATTCCAGGCCCTCTACCTCTGATTATTCTCTGTAGCATCTTGACAGTGCTCTAGAATATTTTGTCCTTGAAATCATGACTAAATATAACCTTTCTGGTAAGGTTTTCAGCTCTCTTACTCCCATTGCATTTTGTGGGTTTATGATTTAAAGCTGATGTAATAATGCCAGACACATTCACAACCTATTATGAAGACATGTGTTGTAGACATCTCAAGGCTTACATGGCTGCCCACAGAGCTGGCAATTCTTCTGCTGGTACAAGAGGCAAGTCCTAAATTATGCTTAGACAAAATTTTCAGATGCCTCCAGCCTAAAGAAAGAGATGATCAGATGCAATTCCAGAAGCCAATGAGCTTTTCCTAATGGCTACCTTCCACACTTAAAACTGCTTCCCCACAAGCCACAGAAACAAAGTGATGTACCCCAAGCTGACTCTTCAGCTCAAGTATTACAAAACCTGGTTGTACATTCCTGTCTTCTGAGCAACATGACTGACATTCTCATCTGTTTGCCTGGGCCTACCCACAAGACATCATCTTGGGTTGATCTGATTGTTTGTTTGTTTGTTTGTTTGTTTGTTTGTTTTTTACTAATCTTCCCTCAGAGAAGGAGAGAATCAGGAAGGTGACTGGACCCTCACCTGAGATTTTGGCTACACTCTCCTGCACTTCCCAAACATGTATGCAACTTTGACTAATTTCACATGGGCTCTGGGAGCTGTGGAAGCTTTAGTATGGGCTCAAACACACAAGTGGTCATAATTAACTGAAGGAACACCTTCTATGCCATCAACCAGTGAGAGTCATGAGTCTGGTATAGCAACTTTAAGGCCAGTCACCCATGTTTCTATGAGCAATCCTTCATTCATACTCTGTGAGTATGCCTGATAAACTTGTCAGCTTACCAGAATTAACACTAACCAATCATACTTTGGATTGTTTGGGGAATATTATAAAGAAGGGGTTAAATAGAAGGTATATATTGTTTATATCTCCCCAGGGAAGGAATTTTCACAATAAGTGTGAAGGTTTGTAAATAGAAACATTCCACAAATACATATATTTCTAGCAATTTGGGGGTTTTATTTTGTAGATTTTTTTCTTGTTTTCATTTTGTTTTTCTGAGACAGATTTGTTTGTTTGTTTGTTTGTTTGTTTGTTTAAAAGCCCTGGTTGTCCTGGAACTCACTTTGTAGACCCGGCTGGCCTCCAGCTCATGGAAATCTGTAGGCCTCTGCCTCCATAGTGCTGAGATTAAAGGCATGTATTATTTCCAACATTTTTAAATTATTGACAGATTACCTAAATGTAGGAATATACATTATTGAATGTAAGTAGCGGAAATTGAAGTAAGTAGGGGAAATATCTACTTTAAAATCCAGGATAATTTAAAAAACCTGCCACTACAGTGTGTTATACATGGAACCTCATAATTCTAGAATACATGATTGTCTAGCCACACTTGATCTAGTCTTTGGCCCCCTAGTAAGAGGAATGGATTAGGAGAAACACTTCCCAGTGCTCTTCTGGAATCTAAAGGTCTATACTATAGGTTAACTAGCTTCTTTCTAGTCCATCATCTTTTCCTTATTGCTCTCCATTGTTAGGGCTTTACCCATCTGGCCTTTCCCCAGTGCCTCATGAAGGCTAGTCACTATTTTGCTAAAGCTTTCATATACTATCCACTAAGGGCAGACAGTTTTTCTTTTCATGGTTTACTCGATAGCTCAGAGAATACCATATGTTACCATATCTGCTAACTCCTCCCTGGCCACCCATTAAGAAACATCAGAGCATCACCACTGACATGTCTCTTTCTTGCCTGCTCTGTTTTTCTATTTAACACACATCTTCAGTACATTTTATAAATATTCAACTTGTCCCTCAACTAGGATAGCAACTTTACAAATTTTGTTTTCCATTTGCATTTGCCACCCATATGCATGGGGCACAAGGCTGACACTCCATATTGTCTTGAATGGAATCAATGAACAACTGCTTTTGATCTTTCTGCAAAGAAGGAATTAATAAAGGCGTGTCTCTGTCACAGTGACCTAAAGTGTTGGTGACTCAAACAAACAAACAAACAAACAAAAACCAACCAAACAAACAATTAAATGGGACTTTGCAATATATAGTAGAAAAGAACAAAATAAAACAGGAGAATTAAATATGGAGTCTTCCTCATCTTTTAGATACTCATTTCTTAATTCTTTTACTGTCCCTGTTAGTCGGAATAATGTGCAGTTTCCCAGAGAGGATTAGGCATATATTCCATGGTCAGAATGATAGATGTTGTAAATCATGAGATGTGCGTGGACAACATCTCAAATGAACCAACATTTTATAGCCATTTGAAGGTGATATGACCCTTACCAGGGAAGACCACGCAGAAAGGCTTCCTGGAGAAACCCATTCATCTAGTCCTGGAAGGAGAAGAAAACTGAACTAATATAATAAGATGCGGTTAAGGTTTGGTAGATTAGAAGTGTTAGCCAAAGTACTCTTTTCTTCCTGAGAGTTGCAATCACTTCATATACACAGTCCCTGGCCTAGTCCCCACCTATTGGAAGACTGGCCTCAAATCACACAGGGGTCGAGGATGGAAACGCATGGTATCTGAATTTGGCCAATGCTCAGAGGCCTGAATGTATTCTACTGAGGTTAAATGAGTGAGATATAACTGTCATTTGAAGCAAATGAAATCCCTAAGTACATAGAAGGCTTTGCAGACCATTACCCTTTCATCCAGCAGTTGCAGGAAGTGAACTTCACTTGTTTCATTCAGGAGGCAAGATGTGCCCCCCACCCTGCATGAATGGCGGTATATTACTAAAAGAGACACACAGATACACTCTTTTGCATGTCTCTGCAGCTTCTCCCATCAAAAGTGAGAGACTATTTCTCTGCATGGCATTACACATGTGCTCAGGCATATACCCTGCTTAGATATACACCTTCTGTTTGGAACACTGCAGGCTGTGGGAACCTATAGCCTCACTCACTCAATCAACACAACTATGGCCCCCAAATCTATGAACAAGGCCACCTCTTGTCATCTGTTCCTCTATGAACTGGGTCTGAACAGCCCAATCACCTAACCAATAAACCAAGTTATGAGAGAAAAGAAAGCCAGGACTCTTTTATAAGTCCATACAACTTCTAAGTAGTTTGTAATGCAGGAAACGAGAAATAATATATCTTTACAAACAAGGAAGGAAAAATGAAAGAGAAAGAGAAAGAGAGAGAGAGAGAGAGAGAGAGAGAGAGAGAGAGAGAGAGAGAGAGATTTATGCAGCCTCTAGAGGTTGAAGGCCTGTGGAGCACTGGACTGTGACACCAGACAGAAGAACTGGTAAGGTTGTAGCAAGTTCAGAACCCCAATAAATCTTAGATCTGAGAAGAGCAGGAGTTTGAACTACCTCCTGACCAGGTTCCTGTCCTGGAAGACATGACCACTTTACGCCACTAAGAGGACCATGACAACTGGTCAGATAGCATAAAAACTTGATGGAAAAAAAAACTTTATAAAAGGTTTTCTTTTTGAGTTTTTCATGCTAATGAGGTATCTAGATAGGCCCCAAGTGTTTAGCCAATTAGTTTCTCTTCATCAAGGAATGGGAAGAGGCCTTTGTCATTCAGAGCCTCAACCAAGTCTCCCTTAGAGAGCCCCTCTTCCAACTGATCCATCCTCCTAGCCTAGCCTAAGCTAGGTCCTTGGAGTTTGAGAACTACAGCCTCCATCCCACCACAGTCCCCACTATTTCTCACCTGGAGAAATGCCAAGAGCTGGGACCCCATCTCAGACTGCATTTTACTTTTCCTAAGCCGTGTGTATGTGGTTCAACACCCTTAGAGGCAAAGCAGAAATGACGAACAACAAATGCCCATTCTCATTAGGTTGCACAGAATGACATTGTTAAGAAATACAAACAAGATCCAAGCTGGCTATGGTAAAACATGCCTGTAATTCCAGTACTTGTATTCAGGAGACCCAGCCAGGTGGATCAGAAGTCAAAGGTCATTCTAGCATATATAGAGAACATAAGGCTAGATTGGATTTCATAAAACCCTATTGCAAGACAAAAAAAAAAAAAAGAAGATCCAGGAAAGGAAAAAGGATCTCCAGGGACTGAAGGGGATGGGCAGTTAGAAACTAGCAAATGATCCTAGTAAAAATTTGAGAATATAGAATAATAGGATTAATCATCTATCAGTGAATTTTTTTTCAAGGAATCACATGAAACTATAACATCACCTTCTGGATGACACTAATTACTATGAGCAAACACATGTACTCTTTAGTATGAGCAGCCTGACAAGAAAAAGATCCTGGCTTATTTTTCTGTGACCCTCCCCCCTTCTCTATTCTCTAAACCCAGTCCCTATCAGTAATAGGCACTTAGCAGACAACCAGAGACTATCTACAAAAGGAATACATAATCGAATGAGCAATGACACGATGGCCATTATTCCCCAGGGAAACAAAGCTACATGTCTATGTTTTAGTCTCAATTCCGTTTGATGTCAGGGTTTGCTTTTTCCCAAATTATTCTTATTAATGGATTCTCTTCCCTTCCAAGCAATGAGTAAGACCGTGTGGTTCCGAGAGTGACTAAGGCTCTGAGTGAGGGCATCTGGCTTCTATAACAGTATTGTGTAGCAGGGACTGTCTAACAGCCATTTACAACATCCAGCTGCATTTTATGTTTAATTTGAGTGTCTGGTCGTGTTGGTAAATCACTTGCTATATCAATAACACAATCATGAGAAAAGATGTTCAAGGTGTAGTGTTAATGCTTCAATGTTACTTTTTCCTTATTTTAAAGAAAGAGGACGATAGTGTGGTGTGTGTGTGTGTGTGTGTGTGTGTGTGTGTGTGTGTGTGTGTGTGGTGTATGAGAATTAAGAGTACACGTATGCCACTGTGTATGTGTGTTGGTCAGAACACAACTCTTTAGAGTCGATTCTATCCTTTCACCTTTATACAAGTTTATGAAATCAAACTCAGGTCTTCAAGCTTGCATAATCAGATAGCAATGTCTTTACCCACAGAGCTTTCTGCCAGCTCATTTTTTTCTAATTAAACCAAGTCAGAAGGAAAAGACATGCATTTGCTATATACAATTTTCTAGGAAGCCTAGCATTTAACTCATCCTCAATTCAATTAAGAAAAACATTCACATCTACATTCCACACTACTTAGAAATTCAGTCTAAACATAAGAGTCTATACTTTCTGAGGAAAATTTAGACAATAAAATATGTGATAAACGTAAGAGTATGACATTTTAGATTTCAGTTTTACTTGAATATCTATTTAGCATCATGGTTCAACTGAATTAGTTTGAAGTTCTCCTAGACCATATCATCCTATTGTGAATATGGTAATATAACCAGCCTAACAAATATGGCTCATAGCTAAAAGAACACTAATCCAAAATGTTATTTTACGTGTATAGAATGTGGTAATTTTCAGATCCATGGCAATGCTTGTTCAGGGTTAAAACTGCCTTCAAATACTAAGCCGTGCAGTGTTCTCTCTCCTCTAACCTGAAGAAAGCCGCCTTGTGATTAAATTGCATGAGAGGAAACTTAGGCCTCAAGCAATTCCTGAATTTAAACAAGATACCCTTGTCCTGGAGTCTGCAGACTGGTGTTATGACACTTTACTTTTGCTACAAAATTTAACAGTTCTTTTAAAAAAGCAAAGTTCCTGAGAAAGTCTGAGACATGATTTAATATGGGAAATTAATTCCGGGGAAACTTTCAAAACAGCATCTATTATGTAATATGTGGTATGCTTCTTTAAAAAAAAAAAATCTTTTTTTCTTCCCATGGGATAGCTGTCTCTTTACCCCAGCTCAAAGGCCTTTGCTGAACCATAGCAAAGTGTGCCCCTAGGCCTTTTGTGATGAGGAACACATGATAGTCTGGGTGGTGGACCCTGCCACAGTACCACCTTCTGTGGAGACTGAAGATATATTTACGGCTGAATCTACTGCAGAGTGATCATTTCGGGACCCGTGTTTCCTCCACTTTATTACCTTTTTCATAGAGAGAAACGTCATTATGGAAATGGGAACAAAAACAAGAACTACTGACAGCCCGCCAGGGGCTCCCAATCCAAAGGACTGGCCAGAGCAAAGGTGTAGAGCCCAACACTGGAAACCCAAGCAAGGCAGTGAGGCTTCTCTGTCAGTGCTGCTCTGGGTAATTCTAGAGAGAATACCCTGCTGGTGCTAATGCCAGCTAGGAATGGATGGGTACCCACTGACACTGGACAGGGACTCTGGCTTTCCTCTCTGTCTTTAGTGTCCCATCTCCTCTGCCCACTTCAACTTTCAACTAAAGCAAAGAACGTGATGTCTTTGCCTCCCTCTTCCTCACAACTAGGAGACATAACAGGAAGAGCCAGCTTGCGGGTCCTTTACTAGTAATCGCAACTGTGACAGGAAACAGAAGACTACAAGAGGAACAGGCCAGAAGATCATGCCCCATTCAGAAAGTCTGTGAAGATATGACCTATGTTGCTAAGTAACTGGTATCCATAGAAGCTCCCACACTGCAACTAAACAACTTGGTCCTCACCTCAGCCCTGTTACAAGTGCTTTGCCATCTGCACAATACACAGTGTTGGCTGGCTAGTCGGCTTGCAGCACAGAAACACAGGGACTACAGCAAGCCCCCACAGCAGGGCAGGGTACAATGAACTGACAAATCCCCAAAACAAAGCTGAGCGAGTCCATTAAAGGAAACACTTTCAGAGCTTCTCACAACAAGCATGATGCTTGCTGGATGACGTTCAGTGAAAAGCTAAGGTGTGATGTGTGTTATCAACTCGGCAGAAAGCTTCCCAGAAACACACCACAGTAGTTCTTAGACAAATATCCTAATGGGAGCCACAGTTTTCATTTTGGTGAAGATTTCTTACCAAGTTTTTCTTTTGTATTTTCTGAAATATGTTTTAGAAACTGTTTTTATTAACTCAGTATTTGAAATTAATAATGTCATTGTAATATAAATATACTCTATAATAACTCTACAAGGCAAAAACATTTCCACCTGGCAAGATAATTATTTCGAGCTCATGTCTACATCTCAAATAATTTATATATGTACAGGAAAGAGACTCATTTTATATGCTGTATATAACCCCCTATAGAATTAAAAATATTCAACATATAGATAAAAGAACACAGACAAAATATACAGAGAATAAACTAAAAAATGAATCATGTAATTTTAGGTTTAAGTCTGCACTTTGTCCTTAGAGAGTTTCTTGTCCTCTTAGATACCAGACATCACAATTTGCCAGGCCTCATAAAGCTATTAGCCATCTTGCTTAAGAGGCATCAAGTGGGTAAGAGAACCTGTGGCAGTCGGGTCACCTAAGGACACATCAGCTGCCATCTGGTACTTACAGTGATTACTCAATTATTGCACAAGACAATAATGGAACCGCAGCTATCACATCAGCCAGCTGTGAGATCCTATGGAGCTCCCTCTAGCTGTAACCTGGAGGTACTAGGTACTTGTTAGGGTGATTGTACTAGGTACTTGTTAGGGTGATTGTACTGGATTGTACTGGATGCATGCAGATGCAGTGTCCAGTCAGAAGTAAGATATTATGAAAAGTCACCAGTTGCTAAAATTATCCTGGGTAAACTAACACGTATCTTTGCTTGACTCTTTGCTTCATGGTCAATTTTATACCTACATGAATAAACACTTTCTATGTACTATTTGAGAAAAAGTAGTTGAAAACTTTGGCTCAGGGTGCCCTGCCTATGTAACATGTGCCTTCATGGGTCAGGCTATTGCTTAAATGCAGCTGGAAATCATGGACACTAAAGTTTTGTTGCTGCCACAAAGTACCATAACTAAGGCAACTCACTGGAAGGGTTTGTTTGTCTTTCCATTCTAGAGGGATAAGAGTTCCTCATGGAGGAGAAGCAGGAAGGCCAACAATAGCCGGCTGAAGCATTAGCTGGGGCTCACATCTTGAACCACAACCAAGGATCACAATAAAGAGACAGAAGAAATGGAGAGATGCCTTTCATTTTCTAAGCTGACCTCCACTGACAAGCAACGCCTCTGAAGCCTCCCCAAACAATGCCACCAAGTGGGGACCAAGACTGAAACCTCTGAGCCAACAAGAGGACACTCTCTTTCAAACTACCACATAAGAAAACCTCAACATCAACCCTTTCTCATCCCAACTGCAATGAAATACACCAGCATAAAAACAACCAGCCCCTTCCTTGCACCATGGAGCCTTTAAGCTTGCCATAGGTCACCAGCATGTATCAGAAAAGACCAGCAGCCCACAGGCCACATTTTCCATTCCTTAGGGAACAGAGGTGTAAGTGGGACACTCTGTATCTCTGCAGCTATTTGTTCTGACTCTGAGCATGTTACTGTTCTCAATATTCAAATCCTTCAGAAGGCAAACTAGAAATATTTGCTCTGAATGGCTGTGATATTTAAGTGAATAAAAATGGCACCCGGCTGACCTTCTGAGGCAGTGGGCATGTGGTGGGTGGATGGGGTCACGCAGTGAACCTCAGGTGCTTGTTCCTGGTTTGTTCATTCTAGGGAAATCTCACAAGCAAGAGAATAGAAAGGCGAGAATAATTCTTTCAGGAAGCAGCTTGATGTCTGCCCCGTGGGCCCTCGTACTGAGCACTTGGGGACCACTCCTTGCAGGAAGTAAGACTTTCGGTCCTGTGTCCTGGCTTGGGTAACTACTCCCTCTCCCGTCTCTTTTCCCAGTAATGGTGGACGAAGCGAAAGAACACAATGTTTCTAAATTCTCAGGGAAGGAAACAAGGCTGCATTTTTTTCAGAAAATCAAATCATTGTCCACACATCAGAACAGCAAATCTCTGCTTCCTCTGCCTTTGACTTATCCATGGAAACAGCCCCATGGCTTAACAAAAGACAATAGGAGCACCCTTTCAGTGTTTTGTTTCTAAGTAATCCTTCCTAAGTTAAATGTTTACTATTCATAAAAGCTGAGGTTTTACATGAAGGGCTGTAACCCCATGTAGAGAATATGCCATGTCTCTCCTGTTGTACATGTTGCACATGCATGTCTGTGTGTGTGTGTGTGTGTGTGTGTGTGTGTGTGTGTGTGTGTGAGAGAGAGAGGGGGGGGGGGAGACAGAGACAGAGAGACAGAGACAGAGAGACAGAGACAGAGAGATACAAAGGCAGATGCACACAGAGAGACAGAGAGAGAAAGGGAAGAGAGACAGACAGATGCATGCAGAGAGAGAGAGAGAGAGAGAGACAGAGACAGAGACAGAGACAGAAGGGCAGACAGACACTGGTCGGAGGAGCTAAGCTCTAAGAGTCTGTTGCAGAGTCTCTCAGATTTGGCCACAGGACCACAACTGATCCTTCAAGAAGACCATGGTGATTTAGAAGGTCTCTAATAACAACATAAGTGACACATGTGCTCATCATGAAGTGCCAGTTCCTGGCCCTATTTTGGGTAGATCAGAATTACTTGAAATTTGCATCTCACGGTCTGGGATTCTTATCACAGGTCCTCTAGACTAGGGAACTGATCCAGAGGCAGAAACTGCATGGCACATTGGAAAGAGTAAGGCTGTGGAAGGAGAGAGGCTGGCTAAGAGCCACCCCAAGCAAATGTTCTACTCTCAGTTCATTGCCTTGTAAAGTGAAACAGTAATCCCTCTCTTAGACTGGAAAAAAAAAGTGTACCAATACACACCCTTGACTCTAATAGGAGACCATGACCCAGCATTTCCTCACAGGTCAGCAATGCCAGCGCATTCCTGCATCCCTGAAGCCCATACTCGAGCCTCTGAGGTATGCGAGGAAGTGATTCAAGTCCATCTCTTTGGGTTCTACTACACTGGAGCCCATCCCATGTGAACTGGAACCTAGGTATTCATGATGGTGGCACTGTCAGTAGCCTGAATTCCTGGACAGAGCACACAGAACTGGGAGCATGGGGCTGCCCCACTGGCTGCTTCTCCTGACCACTGGCCTTGAATGCAAGTCACACACTTGAGCCACGTTTCAGGCATTATACACCAAGGTAGCCCTCTTTGCTCAGCACTGAACTCACTCACCTAGGCGACACTGGCCATCTCCTTCATTTCCTCCTTCACCTTCCCTCACTCCATGTCTCCTGCACCACCCCCTCTCAGATCCAAAAACGTGGTACAGGGTTTAAAATATAAATTCTGAACTCAGACGACATGAGTCCAAATTTACCTCTTTACTTTCTGTATATAGTACTAGACAGGTGACCTGCATTAGTTAACATTGTGACAGCTTTTTGTGATAGAACGCCTGAGCAGATAAAGGGAGATGAGGAAAGGTTTATTTGGGGTGCATTATTTCAGAGCTCTCAGCAGAAGCAGCATGAAAGGAAAGGCAGAAGGAAAGCCCTTCACTGGTGAGCATCCAGGAAGGAGAGACAGGATGGGAGCCTGGAGAAGACTGTCTCCAAGATACATCCTCAGTGGCCTTCCTCCTCCACCCACCGGTCCCTCCTAATAGAGCACCAGCTATGATGGGTTAAGCCATCTGGCCAACGAAGCACTCTCATGATCCAACCACTTAACAGTGCCACTGCCTAGGGTTACAGGGTGGAGCTAAACTTTCAACGGCCTTGGAGAGTGCAACAGAAGAGGCTAGGGCCACTGTGAAAGAGAAGAGATAATCCAACAGGAACTACATCAGCCCCTCCCCCGTGCTGAGAATGGACTCTATGGAAGATACAGCCTTCCATCAAGGGCAGGGCTAGTTTAGATATCTCACAATCAAATACATATGTCATTTGGCCTTTGCCTCTCTGTGAGTTATGAGATTGCCACAGGCAAGCTGGAGAGGAAATTAATTTTTTTTTCTATCCCTGGTTTGGCAAAAGTATAAATAGATCCAATTTTCTCTACCAATTTCTATATACTGACTTCTTTTGAAATACAGGGAAATAAAGGTGACAGATATCAGTGACTGGTAACAGAATCATTTTATATCCAAACATCACATGAGCCTAATGTTCCCAACTCTCTTCTGTCATCTGTGGAAAGCATGATCATATCACTGCTAAACATGGGGTATGCCCAGGAAATAACAGACACTTAGCAGTAATCATGTCCATTAGGACTGCGTAAGTACTCAATAAATAGCACCTCTTTTTCTTCTAATCTACCCATCACGTAAATAGTGTTTCATTTGATAATATGCCTCCTGTTTCAAACCTACCAAGTAATGCTATTTCAAAAAATTTTTCCAAGTATCTATCTGCCTATATGACTGTAAAGATAAATATTGCCCTATAATATGGTACATTTCTAAAGACTCTTCTTTGTATTCAGAGTTCCAAACTGAAAGACTTCTTTTTCAAGCACCATATGTAAAGTTCGGTCTTCTCACAGTTGGCTGGATGAAAGGAAGGAGAAGCCAAGAGGATCAAATACAGAATAGAGATTTCTAAAATCTTAAAGACATGAACCGTGCTGTCTCAAAGCCTGCACTGTGCAAAAAAGGCAAGCCAGTCTGACAATGGCAGCTATTTATATGCTATCCCTTCACTGCGCTGATCTGCAGCAAGAACCCATGAAGCAGGGAAGCCCTCACGGAGAGGGGTAGCCACTGTTGCTCAGGTGGCCCAGCTGGGGACCAAAGAGCACAGGATAAGCCCAAGGCACAGAGCTTAGGACCGCAGAGAGCTTCAGTTTAATATTTTCCGTGTTTACAGACAGAACTGCTCACCCTAAATAGCCACACATGGACGGACTCATACATTCTTAAAGTTACTTTTTTTTTTGAGACAGTCATGCTATGGAGCTGAGGCTGTCCTCCAGCTTGCAATCCTCCTGCCTCTAACTCCTCAGTACCAGGATTACAGATGTGCACTAGCATTTATGTCTAGTATATGTTATTTGTAACACGTAGTTACAGCTATAAGTTGATAACAGATTCAGAATCTCATTATGTAGAGGGTGAAGATCATGTCCAGTCTCACTGTGTCAGAAATAAGGTACTCTTTCCAGAAAAAAAAAAAAAAGTCTGGCCTAAGCACTCTCTTTCTTCTTGCTTTTTTGCATTCTGTTTCTCTCCAACACCTATCAGAGGAATCATAGTTGCTGCCCTGACAAGGTTGCATTCAGGAAAGGTTTGCTGAAAGAACTCTCTGACCTCAAGAAACTGACACACTACAAAAGTCAAATGGGGCAAGAGTCCAAAGGAGATAAGTATACCTGTTCCTCTGACATTTAACATGTCCTCTGCTCTCTACAGAGTCAGGCACTGTAGAAATGAAATACTGCCTTGGAACCAACACCATGAAATGGCAATTTCACCCCTGCAACACTATACAAATGGCACTCTCTCCTGAGCACCTGGGAACTCTAACCTCTGCACCTCTCTGTGCCTGGCCCTTTTGCAAGCAGCCTGGGGTGAGTCTGCATCACCCCTTTTAGAGGCTCTTGCCAAAGCTCCCAGTTAAGGTCTCAAATCCAGTTTTCCCTGGTCTTTCCCAGCAATTTCTACACAAAAGGCCAAGAGCAGTTCCATAATGACACCTGATTAAAGCCAGTTCATGACTCGCTGTCATACACAAGGTAGAAACCCACATTTACTAACACAGTTTGCCAGCCTGGCTCTTGCATCACACACACACACACACACACACACACACACACACACACACACACAATCTTGGCTTCCTTCACTGATGGATATTGATGAAAAAAAAATACTGGCTATGGATAGGGTTGTGAGACAGGGAAAACAATAATCAGATGTCTGGGGTAGGGCTATCAGAAGTAAAGAACAGTTTTTTCACCACTGTCAACCCCATCCCACCAACAGTTCTGCAGAGCCTGGGAAAACACAGCACAGGCAGCCCTTTGCCTTTAAGCATCGCATCAAGTAGACACAGAAACTTGAGATAGTGAGCACCACAGGCCTATTTGGGAAAGAAACAGGAGACTTGTCTTCAAGGCTGACTGAATCCCAGAATAGGTAATTATATCCCACCCAGCAAGGGCACTGGAACCTGAGACTGGAATTACCTATTCTCTTCTTAACTGCTAGGTAATAGTGCTTCTTCGGTGGTATATGATAAACCAAATTCTATGATGAATCACCAAATTTGACGGTTTGTGTAGAGGAAAGTCTCTCTGTGAACAGAGTGAAAAGTTTCTATTTCATATTTCCAATGAGAATCTATACGGCGTTCACTGGTTGTTCAACTCTAGTCTGGAACTAATCTATGATACCTTAGAAAGATATTTCCACAGGTAGGAAAAAACTTGAGTAGAAGTGGGCACTTCCTGTGTCCGCCCAGCACAGAGCCTCAGCACTAGAACGGAACAGGTTCCATTTCTTGAAATGTGTCCAATTATCTGGCTCCAAATGAAGCAGATAATAACAATTAGACCGCAAAACCTCATTAGCCATGAGTGAAGAACACAAACTTTGAATCACACAGGTAATGGAGAACATTCATATTTCTTCATTTAAAAAATACCATGAGTGGGAGACAAAGTAGAGTGCCTAACACTTGAGCTAATTAAAACTTATCTGCAAGAGCTGATGTGCGGCTCAGCAGTGGAATGCTTGCTTATCATGTGCAAAGTCCTGGGTTCTTATCCCAGCACCAAAATAGGATAAAATATTTTTTAAAAATCATAAATTATATAAACATACATACATACATACATACATATGGACAGTATTCATTAAGAAGACATGGGATATTGACACATGTAACAGGACAGATGGAACTCGAATGCATTTTCTTAAGTTAGACCTGCTGGGCACTATGCAATTCCCTTTATATGACAGTCTGAAGAAAACAAGGCTGTTGGTGATAAAGATCAGAGCAGTGGCTCCCGGGAAGTTGTTGAACACACTGGTAGCAGATGGGAATGTCCTGGCGTGATGAACTGTTCTGCGTCCCGACTACACCAGTGGTTAGAGGACACAACACACTTGTCAAAACACATATAACTCACATGAAAACAGGAAGGTGGCTGTTTGTACATTTAAAAATGAATCTTCAAGAGGAAAAATGTGATCCGCCATTCAATAAACATCAGTTTGAACACCGAACTAAGCTGCCACAGACAAGTGGTTTCTTCCGAACAAGAGCAGGACAAAGTTTCTGGACAACACCCTCTTTTACAACTGCAGTATATACAATGGCTTTTCTCCTGATCACTCATGAGAATCTTCCTCGGTTAGAGGGGCCACAACGCTGAAGGGGAAACTGAGTCACCTTCCTTCGGCTGCCACTCTAGCCGATCAAGCAGTGAGAGCAGACGAACAGGAACAGCAGCGCTGGTGTGTCATCCCAGCCCAGGAGTCCACACCCCTGCTCTGCTTTCTTTTCCTGCCATTTTGAAAGCATCCCAATCCTTACATTAAATCCTCGAAGCTTGAAACACCTAGAGTGATTTTTGTCCCCTTCGGTTCAACTCTGCTGACACCAATACCACTTAAAAACATCTATTCAGCCTGATTTCCCCAACAGTATAAGAGAGTTTGAGAGTTAGAAACATCCCCATGGTCAAAGGGACCCAACCCTTTGATTTGCTAGGTTTTTCACTGATACCCATTCCTTGCTTGCTGTCTTGAAATGATGTTTTATGTTAATTTAGCTGGTTTGTTTTGTCTAGTTTGTTTGTTTGTTTGTTTGTTTTTACAATGACAGTGTCAGACTCATATACCTAACACAGCACTACTGTTGTTAAAATAATAATAATAATAATAATAATAATAATAATAATAATAATAAAAACACTACTTCCAGGAGCCTCAGCAAGTCTTGGGATTGAACTTGTTCATTCTTACCAATCACTTCTGAATATCTGTCCATTCCCAAACCAAGTGCACTCTATTCCCAGCACTGGGAGGTCACAGCTCATCAAAATCAAAACACAACCCATTTATCTACCAGTCAACTGTCAGCAGTCCTAGGCTTTCTGTTGCCTATTACCTGATGCTTTAAAAATGCATCTTCCCTTCTCTATTACCAAGTAACTAGATTAGTTAAACTTCAAATAAGCACTGTAGACTTGTTTAAAGAAAAAAATTTCCCATGAGGCTTAGCAAATGTAGCCTGCAGTCTTAGGAATAAACCTCATTCTGAGATGACTGGGGACTGAGCTGACTGCATCGTGACGTCTCCTGGGATGATCTGTGAGCAAATTCAACCCTCTTTCCTACCCAGCACGGGTGATTACATAAGCATCTTGGACAAAATATGTGCTAACAGGTTTCAAAGGGAAAGCATTCACCTTTATAAGGATACATTTTCTGGGCTGACAATGCCTGTGCAGGAGGCACCGGTGCGCTTTCCTGAAGGACCAGTAAGACTTGGGTGCTGATTGTGTTCCAGAGGAAGACTGCCTCAGGTTGACTTATTTGCCTATAGAGCCTGAGCTGCTAGAGGGGGTGAGAGGTGAAAGGCACTCCCTTCTCACTAGGGACTTTTTGAGTGCCTACATGTTCTGTTGCGAAAACCTCCCTTCTCCTGCTCTCAGATCCCAGGATCCCTGAAATGTTAAATTACTAAAACAGCTTGTGACTAGAACTTCCTACCACAGGGAGTAAATGATCTTGTTTAGGGATTGCCAGTATACTGGGGACACATCATGTTGACACTCTTCTTACAGTCTTTATATATTCCCCCCAATCCCAAATATTTAATGCATGTCCTTGGAAGGCACCAGCTCCAGGATTTTCATAGCATGAAAAGCATCCCTTAGCCTCTTACCACCTTCTTATATATCCATGTGACTATAGAATGCACAGTTGGAACACTCGGTTTCCAGAACAGTTTCCAGATTCCTTAGGTAAGACTCCCACAGGTGGAATTAACCAACACAGTGCTACTTTAAGTTAAATGATTCATTAAAGGTAAACAAGCTAGCCAAGAGGAACCCGAAGCCTTCTGCCTCCTTGAGACAAGGACAGAATGTAGATTAATCTATGCATTATGCAGTTTGTGCCTTGTCACCTGTAGTGGGTTCAGAACTGCATAAACAGTCTCTTCTCATTAAAGATGTGCCTTTGACATGTTACATATCCACAGAGAATGCCATTCTCCTAACATCTACAGCTTGCGAAACTGCCTTTGACTATGAGAATCATTTTCTTTTCTTTCATTTATAGGATCAATTAAATAATTAGAGGCAAGTATAGGAATGAATAAATTCGATTCTAACCAGGAGATCTATTAATTTCCAATGTAAACTCTCTGACTGTTCAATTGATTTCTACAACATTGTCTATTTGTTACCAATATGCTTAAGAAGAACATTCAAGGTTGTGAAAAGCATCCACAATATAATGCTTACTGGAAAAAGCACGATAAATATACATACTGTATTTTCTAAGCTTTGAAAATTGTTATACAAATATATCTAGAAATACTGGAAGTAAATACTACAAAATATTATCGGTACTTACACATCAAAAGTATTTGAGTATTTGATTTCTTCCTTGTAATTTTGAGCATTCTAAATGTTTTGCCACACACTGCACAGAGGTGATCAACAAGAGCATGCATTCTACATTCAGTCAATACAATTTGCCTCATGAATCTCCTCTGCTCTGCCTGTCCCGTCTGAAGCACGATGTTACATCAATGTGATTTGCTTAGATGCTCTTAAATTCTGCTGCAAGGAAGCACAAGAGAGGAAGTCTGCCTTAGCCTCCAAGGACCGGGTGAAGAACCAATCTGGCGGTTAGTCCAAAAGGAATAGGACTTACCTACATCCTGAGTAATTTGGAGAGGGAGGGGGTTGCTTTAATGCTTCCTCTGCAGTTACCCTCTTTTCACTTCTAAAAGTAAAAAGTGTTTCTTCCTTCCTCCTAAGGCAATGTGTCCTGTTCTTAGAGAATTCAACTGCTTGAACATTATCTTTTAACTTATTTTTATCTCCTGAAGGAATTTTCTATTTGTAAAACAAAACAAAAAATGGTAAAAATGGAAAAAAAGGAGACGAATAAAAAGGCTAATCATGTGATCATTCTTCTCTGAACATTTATGAAATAAAAACATAGCCACATTCCCTGTGCCCTTGCAGTCTGGTTTCCACGGTGTAACCATGACTTGTTACTGTCTGTGTATGTGTCCATATGTACTGGCATATATTCTAGAAGCATATATATATATATACACACACACACACACACACACACACACACACACACACACATATATATACATACTGTAAAGATACACAAACACATGCTTGATAAAATTCAAAATTACATCAAGCTATATAGGTTATATGTGTTTATTTGCAGTTTGCACACAGAGGGTATGCACACTACAAATTAACACTGCCAAATTACACAAATTACAAAAACCACGTGTGGTTTTGTTGTTGTTTGTTGTTGATGTTTTGAAACTTTACTTTGAAACCTTCTTTAGGGGTTAGGTAAATGACTACACTTCCAGAACATCAGTTTGGTTCCCAGCAACCAAGTAGGAAAGACAGCTCAAAACCACTGAAATTCCAGTTCTAAGAGATCTGATAGCTTATTCTGGTCTCACGGGTACCCTCAATCACATAGCATACACATTCACAAATACCCACACATACACATAAATAAAATTTAAAAATACATTTTATAGACCTTAAAGAACATTATTTTTAATATTAGAATCACCACAGCCCAGCAGCCTGTGCAGCAGTGAGAAAAAATGCATTAAAGGCCATTGCTTTTCAGTTGTGGGTGATAAGGGATATGTTTTGTCTTGTTATCGTTTATGCCCGTCAGACATCATTTACCTACAGATACTGTTTTTATTAAATAAAAGGTTTTCTAAGAGCTATTCCCACTGTATTACAGGCTGCCTCTGCAGTGGTCTAAGCAGATCACTTCTGATTCCAGTACTTCTTATGTACCTCTGTACAGTGAGATCGGGGGTTATTCAACAGAAGTATAATATAAGACACAATTTAAACTCACAATCTTTTGGTATTCACACTGACAGAAATCAGGAGTTCACAGATGCATGTACAGCATATCCTCAGTTTGAGCAAGGCCTGAGCTCAATCACTAACACACACACATACACACACACACACACACACACACACACACACACACACACACGAGACAGAGAGACAGAGGGAAACAGAGACAGCGAAGAGAATGGTAAACAGTAAAATTTACGTTAGTAACATATATTATATAACCAAATACATACAAAGTATCATAACATATTACAATGTGTAACAATTACAAAAGTCTGATATTTTACACTGCCTTCCTCAGGGTGTCTAGAGGCTCTCTATATATGACATATACATTTAGAGTATATGTCAATTGGCACACCACACTTCAGAGACTCAGTAAACATATATGGCTTGTGGCTACTGTATTAAATTTACTGTATTTAAATACACTACAACTCTTCATTCTCGATTTGTTTATTCAAAAAATATCCTTTGACTCTATGCTATGCCATTGCCTCTAGTTCTGCTCCCCAGTTTTCCGGGTATTTTTTGTTTTGTGATTTTTTTATTTGCTTATTTTGTTTCAATACTATGTTGTTGTTTTTTAGCAGAAACTAGAGCTGCAGTCCTCCACCTGTGGGTTTCAAGCAGCCCTTTAGGGGTTGAACAGCCCTTTCACAGGGATCACGTAAGACCATCTAAGTATCAGATACTTACATAACAACCCATAACAGAAGCAAAATTACAGTTATGAAAAAGCAATTAAAATTATGTTACAATAATTTTGTCACAGCATTAGGAAGTCTGAGAGCCACTGATCTAGAGATTTGTGTTTAAACCTCTTTCTCTTTCTGAGAAAGGATGGGCCCTGTCTTTCTCTTCTTTTTCAGGTCAAGTGTTCTCTAGATGACTACTCATTCACGCAGCAAAGTTCTATCATTAAGACTTTCTTCCAAAGTGACTAGATTGTATCAAGTTGACAGTTAAAACTGACTGGTGTACACCCATAGAAACATTTGAGTTCAATATTGGACTTCCTTATTAAAGTTTTTAAAATGCATAGCATTGGAAGGTCTCGCATACATTGCTTCAGGCAAATGACTTACAGGACCTGTAAGGAGTCATGTTTACACTTCATCATAATGGCAACACTGGGATGGATTCTCGAATTAACTTGGTATTATTATAAAATCAGCTGAACAAAATTCATCTTACAGTTCAAGTTCACACAGCAAGTAAACACATTCATTTCCATACTATCCCCACATCTGCCACTTTAGGACACCCTATCAAAACAAAGACACAGTTAAGAATATTTAGCTACTTCATCCCCTTATTGGAAGTGTATGGCAAACAGCTGCTTCCTGAAGAATATTGCCTCCGAACAACTACAGGAATCTTAAACCATAGGACTAAGATCTACAATAGGTTCCAAGTGCTCATTTAATTGTCTTTTTGTTAAGCTCACATCAGACCCATATTATAGCAAAACCACTGCATAACTTTCTTCTTCAGTACTGACTTCAACCTTCCTTCAATGTGCAGCCATGCTCAAGGAAAAAATACTTGCTTATGAAGCTCAGTATGTAGACTATGTTCCACTGATTTCAACTTCACTTTCTCCCCAGACCTTGCTAACTAAATACTAAGGGTCACATCTAATTAAAGTCCCAAAGTAAAAAAAAAAATCTTTAGGAAGATGTATTTGTGAAGAAGACCATTCTCAAGTAATTATACATGTGTCTTAGAGAACATTTACATTAGAATGTGAATAATGTTACTTAATTTTCCAATTCAGGAAAGCAAGCTGCTGGTGCTGGGATGGTTAAAAGGATATGTTACTCAGGGGAGATGGTGATACAATGTTAAATATCTGCAATGAAATATAAAGGCCACCAAAACAAGAACAGATGCCTTAGCAGATGGTGTGCCATTTGCCTACCCAACATTTCTGCTCATTTTTGGAGGGTGTTAGCAATGATCCCAACTAAAATCCTGTGTTTCCGAAGGCATCCTCACAATGGTTGAAGCTGTTTAATCTAAAACAAGATTTCTGAGACTCTCTAATTTTCTAAGATTATATAATCCCCCTTGCTTCTTTTTCTTTTTGCTGGGAATATGCATGCGATCCCTGGAGGTGTCACCAAGCTCCCCTGAGTATGAGGATGGAGGCCAGCTAGCAATGTGAGAAGTCAAAGCAGAGCCCAGATTCCTTACATTCATGTGATTCTTACACCAGCTGGGTAGGACCTCTCTCTGACCCAGATGCAAGAATCAATGACTTGTAGTGCTGAACACTGTGGCTCAGCTCCCTCCTAGGAGTTCTCCAGCAGGACTGAGCCTCAGGGTGCCCCTAGTCACAGACACACAGGAACGTTAATAGTAGACTATCATTCTACATTTTTTTAATGAGTGCAGAACCTGAGCAAAAAACAAACAAACAAACAAACAAAAACAAACAAACAAACAAAAACAAACCAACCCTGGAAGTCTGGCATGATTTCAAATGTAGAGAGATAATATTGTGCTAACATCAAAATCAAGTGATGGTCCTCACAGATCTGTGTACCACCCTATAGCCCAGAGATGGATCAACTGGTCAATGGGACATATCTGTGTTGTGAGGCACTTTTGTAAGGGATATTTTACTGGAACTCTGTATCGCCTTCATTTGCAGATTATCTAGGGTTTGCCTTGGTGATGGTGACAGAGCTGAGAAGCTCCAGCAGAGATAGTGAGCTATTTATTACTGACCACTTACAGGGGAAAATGCTGATTATCAAATACATACCTATTTATGGAACACAACCTATGGCTATCCACACTAAGTAGATAACTACTATACATAACCTATCAGTTCAAACATTATTTTTCTCTTAAATCTATGTCAAACAGGAAAAACAATCTAAGTTTTCAATGTTTCAATGTGATTATGATTCTGTGAAGCTGGGAGGAGAAAAGAAGAATTCTTAAGGCTGCTCTAACTGGCCACACACAGATCTTTATTGTCTGAAAACCCAGCTTGCCTAAAATGACCTTTGACCAACAGTGCAAAGAAATGACACAGAAGCCCTCGTGGGGGAAAGCCCACCACATACCCAGCAAGGAGGAGCTCACATCTCCCCATCCTGCTGACTCTGGTTAGTAAATCCACCTCTGTCTGCTGACCCATATGCTCTTTGAGTCATTTGAACCACATTTCTGAGACCATCTCTAACCAGATATTGGGTCTCTTTCAATAAACCTTCTAATATTTTATGAGGAATTTATCATGTTCACTTGTATTGCAATCTGTTGAAATATTAGAGACGTGTGCAAGATTTAAATGTTTTTAAGTTAGATGTTTTCTTTTGAGACAGGATCTTACTATGTACTCCTGGTTGACCAAGAACTTTCTGTGTAGACAGGACTGGCTTCAAACTTCTAACAATCCTTCTGCCTCTGCATTGTGAGTGCTGGAATTGTCGGTACACATATTAAGCTTAGCTTAAAATATATTTGAAGCGTTCCATTACACTTAAGTTTCAGAAATTCTATTCTCTAGTCTGAGACCTATTTATGTTAGGATGTAAACAGTGAAAATACTAGCCCCACTTTCAAATATAAGCTGGGAAATTGATTGTTTTAAACTCCAATATTCCTGATAGTGTATGGTCTTCATACACTTTTAAAGAACAATTTAGTATAGAAAGATATAGACCTGAGTTATGGCGGTAGAGTTTTCTTAATGTTTAAGTCATACTTGAATAAACAGAGACAAGTATACAGCTACCTCACTAGGTTCACAGTGCATTTCTCATGGGCCTTCTCCTAAGCCCATGTAATTGCACAGGTTCCAAACATGATGGGAGGAGAGCTTCTCTACCAAACCCAGGTTGGACATAAGCCCCTTTGTTCTTCAGTTCAAGGACATGAATATATTTCTGCTCAAATATAGCTGTGTTGGTACCAAAAAAGCCTCTGTTGGAGATTTCTAATGGGAAATTTATTATCTTTCCCACTATGTTCTTCTAAAGCTCCCTCCTCTGAAAAGAAACCCAGCAGGTTGGGCTTGCCAAAGAAGTGTGTCGATCTAAAAGACTGTGTTGTGAGTTATGTGCATGTACTCCATCCCCAGGGGCCCAGAGATATGCACATGGGCAGCTTACCACACAGCCAATTATGGTAAAAAATCACATCTAAATTCTGACTCCAAGAGTCAGAGATGCTTTAAATGGGCAGATGGCATGCCTATGTTCACGTGATCTCAGATTCAGGCAAGAAGCAAAACAGAACCAGAAAGGCAGCTGCAGAGCTCTGAGTACCTGGGGAAGCCAGTTCCAAAATGAACAAGGCCTCCTGCTTAAGTAAAAGCATTGAGAAGCCAATGCTGTCCTGACCACACACACTGCATCAGTGAATAACAAGGCAACACAGAACTGCCAGTGAGAATCAGGACCAACTGGGGTTGGCTGATGACACAGATGGCTTCCTCAATAGAGAAGCTCAGCAGGATCCAAGCCCTACCTGCCAGCCACACAGAGCACAGACAGGAAAGGAAGTAGTGGGGAACTGGAGGAAGGATGGAGAAGGTGGACTCGGGTCAGGGATTTGCAGATAGACCTCTGGTTCTGCTGGAAGTGGCCAGAGTATGGAGGGAAGTTTGTATGGAGCTCACTGTGGGCTATTTATTCAAGAGTTATCTCCTACAATATCTCCTGGTGGGCATTTTGTCCCAATGTGAGCTAATGGTTCAAAACTCAGCCAGGCTGGTATTTCTGAAACCGACTTGTTATGTCAATACACTTTCCCCAGACAAAGAGAATTCAGTGGGTGGACAGGAACAGAGAAAGATACTTTGGCAAACGGACTTACACAATTATAAAAGATGAGAAGCTCCATGGTCCACAGCCTGGAAGCTGAGACTAAGGAGAGCCAATGGCCTGGGAAGCAGAAGCAATATATCTATGTCTCCATCCAAGTGCAAAACCCTGAGAACCCGGCAGTGCCCCTGTCCAAGGACAGAGGATGAATGCACCAGCTGAGGCAGGCTGTGCCTGCAGGCTTCTTCCACTGTGTCATTCCTGTAGACCCTCATTGGATTAGAGCAGTGCTTTCTGAACCTTGCTAGTGCTGTAACACTTTAATAACTGTTCCTCGTGTTATACTGATATCCCCACCATAAATTACTTTCATTGCTACTGTGCAGTACTAATTTTGATTCTGTTATGAATCATAATGTAAATATCCTTGCTTTCCAAAGGTCTTTTTAGGACTGTGACCCACAGGTTGAAAACCACTAGGTCAGATGGCAATTCTTGCTCACAATGGGCAGCCTGATCAGCACTTATCTGGTTTCTTCTGGAAAAACCCACAAAACAGCCTCAGATATCATGCCCGACACCCTGTAGCCCAATCAAGCTGACATAAAATAACCATCGCAGAGGCCTTGTTCCTTAGAAGCTGCTACAGATAGAGTATTAAAAATCTTTCAGTTTAATGGCACACGCAACTTTTTATGTTTATGAGCCCTTTTCACCTGAGACTCTTCTGAGGGCTAAATACAGGTCAAGTACATGATGAACAAGGCCTCTGACCCAGATCTGGTGTCAGCACTAGACAGACCTGCTTCTGCTAACTCAGTGCCAAGTGGCGTCTATCTGCATCTCATCGAAGCCTTTTCGCACTTTATTTACAAGCTAAAATGATAATAATATGAATTTGGGGGGTGGGGGAGGAAGGGCAAAGCACCATTAAGATTCATTCGCTTCATTTTGCTGCTTTCCTCTTTACCTTTGAAAAATGTAGCTACCATAACCTAAAGTCCCCATGTGGCTAACAACCTGCTTTTAGAGATAATACTCTAAAATACTCAATACTCAATACTCAAGACTAAAGGTTACCGGGGCTTTGTTGCCATTGGTTACTTTAGGTGAGTAACTGACCTACTTAGGTAGATAGCTGACCTAGACCTAGCTGACAGGGCCTAAAGAAAAGCCTGAAAGCAACTTTTCTGAGCAAGCAAGCAAGCAAGGAAGGAAGAAGGCAAGCAAGCAAATAAATAAATAAATAAATAAATAAATAAATAAATAACCCTTACAAAGAGTAAGAGAAAGAAGTGGAACATTCTTCCTCACTGCCTCTTCCCCACTGCCTTTTCCCATTCTCTATTTAAATGCAGCCAGCAGAAGACAGTGCCTGAGCTGTCTCCTGTCTCCATTTTATAGCTATGAAGGTGTCAAAAGCCAAGGTCACTGACAATAGCAATGTGCTGCAATTAAAAGAAGACAGTCTACCTCCAAATTTTATGTTAAGTAAAAAAGTAAACAAACTTATCAGTGATTTTGAAAGGTTACTGTGCACAACAAAACAACAAAACAACAACAACAACAATCAGCAAAGAATTCAGTGCTTCATTTTGCTGAAGGCAACTGCAGCATCACCCTCTGCTCCCATCAGCAGCAGGGCCATCCTCATGCCAAGACTGAGAAGCACAGCCACAGCTAGACAAATGGGGATTTGGGACCTAGAAATCTGACCTTGTACAGAAAAGACAAGAGCTGTTGGCGGCACTGAGGGCTCCTGATGGTTCACCATTAAGAGCACTGGTTGCTCTTCCATACGAATAAGACTTAATTCCCAGTACTCACATAGTGACATAACCAACCACCTGTAACATCACTTCCAAGGGATCAAACCTCCTTGTTTAGCCTCCACAGCAGTAGGCACAGCACACACATGGTACATATACATACATTCAAGGAAAAAACACACTCAATAATAATAATAATTTGTTAAAAAAAAAACACTGTGGGAATAAGAGAATAAGAAATAAGGGTCTTAGCTGGGCGTGGTGGCGCATGCCTTTAATCCCAGAACTTGGGAGGCAGAGGCAGGCGGATTTCTGAGTTCAAGGCCTGGTCTCCAGAGTGAATTCCAGGACAGCCAGGGCTATACAGAGAAACCCTGTCTCGACAAAACAAACAAGAAAGAAAGAAAGAGAGAGAGAGAGAGAGAGAGAGAGAGAGAGAGAGAGAGAGAGAAAGAAAGAAAGAAAGAAAGAAAGAAAGAAAGAAAGGTCTTCTGTTTATATAAGTTTCTTTGAGAGATACTGGAGCTAAAACATCTTTTCCTACTGCATGATATGTATAGTCAGTTCCAGGCTAGTGCACTGGGCTATAGGTATAACTTAGAAGGAGAACACTTGCCTATCACATGAGAGCCTCTGACTTTGATATCCACTCCTGTCTCCTGCCAACTATTTTCAAAGTATTGCTGATTACAGAATTCTTTCTTTTCATGGGTAACATCATCAGAAAAATGTGTCATGGAAAATGTTAGGGGGCTGTTATGTGTTATTCAGTTCATGAGCCTACAGAGAGCACTATGAATTGCAAATCTTGATGCAGAGAAAGTATTTTTATGTGGTGCAAAATGTACAGCATTTCCAAGATCCAAATTCTGCACTGTGTTTGCTCACACAACTTGTGAGCTTTGTGAGGAAGGAACACCCACTTACAACGCACCAAACTATGGTAAGATTAACATGGGTTCTTATCTCCAATGACATTTATTTGCACAAAGTTAAAACTTTAAAAAAATATACCTCCCAGAATACAGATGGCATCATGAGGCAGATGTGACGCTTTTAGGATGAAAGAGAGCTATAGTGAGATTAATGTAAGCAGCCTGGATATACAGGAAGAGAAGAGTCTGTCTTAGAGTTCTAAGACGGTCCTAGAGTGCCCTGGATTTTAGCCCAGATTGATCCATCTCCACCTTTGGAAGGATAGCTGAAAGCACTACATTTGGGGTTGTCTTTAACGATGGCGACTGTGGGGATCAGTAAGGGGACGTTATTTTAGGAGCTGGAGAAACAGATGGAGGCATCTTCAATCTAGGAGACACAAATGTGATACTCAACTCAAAATGAAAATGTCCATTTCAGTGGGATGGAGTAGTATATCCTACTATTCAATGTAGTGCACAAAATCCAAATAATATAAATTCTAACATGCCAAGAAAATTCCCATAAAAGGCAAATGACGTGTGCTTATGTGAGAAGAGCCAAGATCAGTAATCAAAAACGAGGAACCGCTCTGTGTGCTTCAAGTAATCACTGCATCCACTCCTAACCTTACCAACTATTCCCTTTTCCCATGTCAAAAATCTACTGGCATTATCCTGGCGTATTAAAATATAGCCAAATTTGGTATTCATTTCAAACAAGTAAAAAACTCAAGAGGACTTAGATGGCTTAGAAGACAAAAATCGCAAATGCCAGCCGCATGAATATTGGCTATGTTTCACATGGGCTCTGGTCAGCATATATATGTGTTCCCACACACCGTAGGTATACATAAGCACACAAATGCAGAAATGGGTCAAGACACAGAATGCAGGTGTCAGGCAGACGTCTGTCTTATTTTCATTATTAACAGAGCTGAGATATCGGAAACACTGTCTGCAAGCGAGTGTCTCAAGAATCTACTTGGCACAAACATAATGTGCTCTGAAGCAACCCTGTTTCCTCCTAATAAAGCAAGAGCTGAGGAAACAGAATGGTCTGGATTTTAACATTCCCTACAAGTCATATGGTAAAGGCTCAGTCCTGAGTCCATGCCTATTGGAAGGTGCTAGAACTATTAAGGGGTGGGGGCCCACTTTTGCTTCCCATTCAAGAGAAATGCATAACGCATAAACAATAGGGTCCGCCACTCCCACACTGAAACCTAAAGCCACAGGCCAAGATCAATCTTGTCTTTCTACAAGTTGACTGTCTCTGGTTACTGAGGCAGGAAGCTGACTGACACAGAGGTAGTAACAGGATGTTGGATAAATTCTATACAGCAGGAACTAGAGGGTGCCTTCTCGAGCTACCTCCTCCTTCATCTAAGCCCATGAGAATGAGACCGAAGTGTAAGGTCTGGAAGAGGGCCATGGATACCTGGAGCGCCTGCCTCCTCAGGCCCTGCAGCTGGGACTTATCCTAGAGCTATTTTTAAAGTACGCTTTGCAGGCTCCTTTAGCCTAGGGTTTAGAGAGCTGTAGTGGCCTATGGATGAGCTAAGGTAGGAATAAAACTGGATCTTTGAACTAATCTGACTTTAAAGTTCAGGGTTTTCTGTAAGTCTGGGCACAAGCAACAAATAACTCACAATAGTTCTAAAACAAGCTGTGGTTCCATCTGCCACATAAACCACAGATATGTGAGTGTCACACTATAGCTATCGTAGTACCTTGTCCTCAGACCTGGAAATGCTAAGAGCTAAGTAAGCTAATTGATAGATATTATAGTATTTAATGTATGAACGTAAAGATAAAGAAATACTATTCTATCACAATTCATAACACTTTTTGAGCTGGTTTTCAAGATAATTTCTCTGGTGGTTCTATTATTATTTTATGCATTATATGCTAAGTATTATTCTATGAAAGACCAACAGGTTTCTCCAAAAATTGGTGACTCCTTGGACAAAGGTGTCCAATTCTCCCTCAGCTCAAAGTAGTCAATTCGCCTAATAGAATCTGAATTTAATCAAATGGGTAAAAGGCTCCGATAAGAAGCAAGGCAGAAGCAACATTTCAGCTTTCTGCTTTAGGGACCATCTCACGCGGCAAGGAAAGGGGAAGCGCACCTTCAAAGCACCAGGGCAGATAATGCAGAAGATGCATGAGCCAGCCTCACATGAAAAATGACAACTGTGGCAGACAACTGTTCTAGAACAAATTTACCCCAGAGATCTTTTTTTTTTTTTTTTTTAGATTTATTTTATTTATTATATGTAAGTACACTGTAGCTGTCTTCAGACACTCCAGAAGAGGGCGCCAGATCTCACTACGGATGGTTGTGAGCCACCATGTGGATGCTGGGATTTGAACTTATCACCTTCGGAAGAGCAGTCAGGTGCTCTTAACTGCTGAGCCATCTCACCAGCCCTACCACAGAGATCTTAAGTGCCCTCTTAAATATCTAACAGCCAGGACCAAATGTCATTAAAGGTGCCTGGCTGACATGACTTAAATGAGTTACTTGGAAGACAGGTCTGGGAGAGAAGTTGGTATACTTGCTGGAAGGGGACTAAGGTCATCACCAGATCATGGTGACAGTCTCAACATGACACATAGTAGGTCTGCTCATGGTAAGTTTTGAAAGGCAAAGGGAATGGTGATCCAGGATCTATAGCTACCAGTGCTCTTGTGCCACTGCAGAAAGTACTTTTTAAATCGAGTAATGCATGGTTACATCAAGTTGCTCTAGCTAAACATGTTCAGATGGACTTATTACATGAGGCAACACTAGCATGAACCAGCTGACTTTAAAAAAAATAAAACCCTGATTCTCCTGCAGTTCTGAAGGCCAGATGTCCCAAGTCAAAGCAGGAACACTCACAGTCCCTCTCTATAGAGGCAGTTAGGGAGATCCCACTCCATGCCTTGCCAGCTTTTGTCCTTGGAGACATTCCTTGTCTTGAGGTCACATCAGTCCAATCTCTATTTTCATCACCACACTGCCTTTCTCTCTTCCATGGGTGTCCCTGAAACTCCCTCTGCCTCTCCATATATGGATAGAGATGACTTGCTTGGCATCCCCAAAAGTTATTAATGCTAAAAATCCTTAATTTAATCATTAGCTTTGCCAGATGTAGGTTTCAGGCAAATTTTGACCTAACACAGCACCTCGTAAGATGCTCCTCCCATCAGGGAATGAAATCTATCCCCTTACCCATGATGTGGACTAACTCTAGGACTTGCATTGGCAGGTATAATGCAAAAGAGGTGAATTTGTACCAATTCCCAGCCTTGGTCACTTGGCTTGTTTCAAAGTGAACTTCTCGGGGCTGAAGAGTTGCATCAGTGGTTAAGAGCACTTGTTGCTCTTTGAGAAGACCTGGCTTGCATTCCCAGCAGGCACATGGTGGTTCACAACCTTCTGTAACTCTAGTCCCTGATTATCCAATTATTTCTGGCTGTCATATGCACTGTATGTTTGTGGTACAAATATATACATGTAGGACAAACACCAAAGCATATAAATAAATGAAAAATAATAAAAGAACCCTTTCTGTCTCTTTGCCCCTCTTAAAATCCTGTGTCTATCATATGAACAGGCCTGGAATAGAATAGCATTCTGCAAGAAGAGAAATCAAGGCTTACTGCCCTGCCTACAGCCCATCCAAGGAAGGAGGTGGCTGTCTCAGATGAAGCAGATACATACTAAGAAAGGCACTAAGTGACATGCAGAGAGCTAGCTGAATCAGTCTGGCTGCTGCACTTCACAACTGGTCAGAGCCCTCACAAGCTTAGGAAGAACAATGGGCACGTCCTGTCCAAGTCCGGTGACAGCGGTACTGCAGTACATTCTCCTTCCCTGAAGAAAAATAACGGTCATTGCTCCTTGCTGCCATGATACAGCACGCCTAGACTGGGTGCACACTACTCTGCAGATACAGAATGCTGCTTCACTTCAGAGAAAAGTTAAACATCTCCGCGATGTGACAAGATTTCACTTAAACAGTTACTTTATTAATTACCACATAAATTCAGAAGGTGCTGAAGAGACTGTTCTACAACCAACCTGAGGCTTCTTACATGAGGTTCCAATAGCGTGTCATCGGAAACTCTGCTCTGTATATGGCCAGTATTAGCTCCTCTTCAGTGTGCCAAAAATCATTTGATTTCCATCTTTGAAATTTAAAAGTGCCTAATCTCAATTGGATTCCTAACTGTGATTAAACTAGTCGTAAGATTAAAATTTTTCCATGACTCCATTTCCTTACTAGTGGAACTAAATGGACTTGGAGTTCAAGTTTCTTGAAAATATTTTGGAAATGTCATTTTGTTCTCCGTGACATTATATGGCATTCTTTTATAGCATTTTAATTGAATTCAATTTGCAATGGGAAATGAATACAATTCTCTTGGGGGTTTCTGGAAAATGTGGGAAAGTTCATGTCAGAAGAGAAAAAGGAAAACTTCGTAACTAGACTCAGGGGTAGCACAGAGCGACACCCCTGTAAGATCAAGCTAACACCTTAAGATGAAAGGTCGCAGCCGGAGATGGGGCATGATTGCTCACAAGGGACAATTCTTCATCTATAAGACGAACTACCACTCAACACCAGTTTCCAGCTTTAACAACCTCGAAGTGCCCATGACACAAAGATTTCAGTCCTTAACAAGATAACAATACTTAAGAGTATGTTTCTGTTCTCATATTTCACATGAATAAATTCAACAAATAGGGACATATGACATAATCATTAACCAGAAGTTTAATTTCATAAATGAGAAAATTAAGGAGTAAACTGGTCTAAGATCACACTTTTAGGAAAGGCGAAGGCTTGGAACCTTGGAGGCTCAAGGCCCCCCCACCCCCCAAGCATCCTTCCCAGACCTCTGCTTTACTTCCTGAAAGCCGAGCTCCAGACAATCTCAAGCTTGGAAAAGAACTTGAAAGACTGTGACCTTCTTCATTTTTTTCTGAATGCAAATATTACACATCCAGATAGTCTTGGCAGTCCCAAGAGGCCTTGAGATTAGCCCCTCCAACCTCCCACTGGGCAAGGTCTCTCTCAGCTGGGCAGCGGACAAGGTGGTTTCAGCCAAGGTACAGTGCAATCTCATGAGGCTTCTAAACACATCTGCAGGACTTTTGAGAATCACAGAACTCGCTCAGAACCCCCAGAGAAGCTCCTTATGGCAGGAAGCCTTGCCTTGTCATAAGAAACAGGTCTTCTAGGTTCATCTGAGCAGCATAAGGAATGGCTCGGCAGCATTCCCCTTAAATAAAAATTTCTAATTTCATCTCACCTGTGTATCCTCTCTGGGATCATCAAGTCAAAGTTTAACCTTTCTTTCTAGAATTTCTATCCCATTAAAGACTTAGATCGTTCTTTGAATTGACTGTAATTTTTCGACATCTCTTACTAGGGATATGGTTAAAAATATGCATGACACCAATTAAATTTCATTTTTAGATCAACAACAAATATATAAAATTATGAAAAGCAAACAAGCTTTATAAAAAGTAATTTGGTCATTGATAATACAAAATTTAAATATGACTGGAAGCTGTGTGCTTATTCTAAAGTTGTTTAGCAAAACAACAGCAATAACAACAACAAAAAACTCTTTAAGTTTGTCAAAACCCATAGAATTCTAATTCAGATCTCAGAATGCTACATGCATAGGGATTATGGGGAGACTGCTAGATTCCAACCCTAGAGTTCCTGCTCCATGGGGCCTAATGGAGGTGGGGGTACTTGAAAACACGAATTTGTAGTAGGTCTTGCAGATGCTACTAATGTGGGGACCTACTATGGCCGCCTAACTCAGACACAGCATGTGGAAGTAGCCCAACTCCATTAGAAAAGCCAGTCACACTGAGCACGCCCACCGACAAGCAGGTAAGGCACGCCTGTGTTCACTGAACGCTCAAGTTCCGTTATCTCAGAAAAAGCCTGAACTTCAGGAGGATCACAGGTACTGGTTCTCTTGAAGATCAGGTGGATTATCACCTTTAAGCAATTTTGTCCTGTGACCCACAACTCACCTCTGTGTTTTTATTTCTACTGAGAGAACTTGTCCCTGATTCTTGGGAAGAAGCTTGGAGAAGGATTCCACCCCAAGTGAGGTTCCTTAAAGCTCATCTCCTCAGAATGGCAATTACTGCTGAACCTACCTTCAACCTGCAACCTGCAACCTGCATCAAGGGTCTGCCAAGTTCCTCAAGCACAAACGTGTATGGAAAGTGTGGGGTACATCTGCTGCCTTTGTCTAGCAGCTTCCCTTGCCCTCTCTCCTATACCACTCTTCCCATTGAGACTTAAACTTGGGTCATCAGAGCCCCTGCATGT
Source organism: Mus minutoides (assembly GCA_902729485.2). Classification (NCBI taxonomy): domain Eukaryota; kingdom Metazoa; phylum Chordata; class Mammalia; order Rodentia; family Muridae; genus Mus; species Mus minutoides. The sequence continues at coordinate 139,020 of CACVCL010016933.1, forward strand.
TTCTATCCCTTCTCTTGTAACCTTGTTTATAGGCCATGAAGAATTTCAGCATTAACTTGATAAAACAGGAGAGACGACATGGAACGGGGCTGAGTCATCTCAGGCTGGCCAACCCCCTACTGATGCTCTAGCTGACTGCAAGTGCACAGGGAAGCACAAGAGACTAGAGCCAAAAGAAGCAGAAAAGCTCAGTTGATGCAGAAATTTGTGAACAAAAGAAAGAGTTTATAGTTACAAAGGGCTCCAGGCTCTAGAATCTAGACTGGAGATGGTACAGCATCTTCATGGCCATAGATTACTTAGTCCTGGCATGACAGCCCTGTATTAGCCCAACACTGAATCCACTGACTGTGTCAGGATGGTACCATATGCCTTGTTCCTACCAAGGTTCTCTCTCTAGGGAAAGAACTAACTCATTTTAGGTTCCTCCTCCCAGCTTTGCTCTTGGCGCATGGCTACCCAGTTCTGAGACTACTCTAGGAATCTGTTGACTCATCTGCCACAGCCCTGTCTTGAACAACAGTATGCAGTGTTGAGCCATGCTAATCAAGTGCTTTCGTTTCCTTTTCTTTCATGCATGGCCAATTTTCTTTCTCATTTTGCTTTTGCTTCAGTGGTTTTCAAGGTATTAAAGGTTTTGGGTTATATGTGTGCTGCTACTGTTTGCAAAGAGAAAAATAAAAACATGATTGACAGACCGACATGCCAACTTCAGCTTCTGTGACAGCAGGGAATGCAGAGGGGATATGTGTGAGGACGAGATGAGCAGGCAGAGGAGAGGGTGACTGCTTTTACTGCCAAAAAATCATTGCTGGTATCAAGAAAGGTAGACAAGTGTCATTCAAGGAAATATCACCCTTGTAGTGAAATAATAAGCCTAAAACCAGGAGAAATTTCTTAATTTTTCATTTAATTACTATTTTGCGTATGTTTCACAGAAAACTGCTTGTGTCTGAGTATTTTTGCATATTTCATTTACTGGTTATACTCTTTCCTTTCACAAGCAGATGAGAAGGGAGATAGAGGATGCCTTCTGGCTGTTCCAGGGGGGTTCTGTGAATTCAACAACGCTCAGCCACCAAAAGGGCATGCGGTAACAAAAATGACATGTGCCGGTCCATCAGAGCAGACAGTAAAGAAAGAAGATGATGGCCAGGCAGGCTTGTTGGGTAGAATTCATATATATTTTTTTTGTTTTCTTGACTCTCTTAGCATTCTGTGAGGAGCTCAACAAAACAAAAATATAATTAATTAGTCAGAGAAGTGATCAGCCATGTAAAAGAAGAGAAAGTGTCAACAGCAGATGAGAATAGAAGTCAGAGACAGAAAATCAGGGGTGATACATGCTACAGAGCAGTTAAATCACGAATCACAGTAGACCAGGAACTGGCTGCAGTAGGTGGCCCTGGCTGGAGCTGGCAACATAACAAAAAAGAGCTTAGAGACAGTGTGGACTACTCCATTATGCTTATTAGACAGCAAATGGGTAAACGATAGGGTAATATAGCCATGCACAACGGGCATGCCAGTGCTCAAGTCCTTGACTGTTCAGATACCATGCAGAACAGAAGGGCCAGACAGATAGCAGAGAAGCAGAGAAACATAGTATTCTTAAGGGTATATTGTGGGCTTTACATAACAATATTCTGCCAAGTCACTGAGCACACAACTGCAAAGCACATCTTTGAGGAAACTTCCTGGCAAGTTCTGATGCTTCTTCCAAGAGCACAGTCATAGTCAGACCTCTGAACCATGTCCCCAATAAGATGAGCATACAAGCATTGTTGAGCTCCCTGGTTTATTATCATTAGATCACACACTTTTTAAGTGCGGGGTCTCACTGTGTAGCTCTAGCTTGTCTGGAAATCACTATGTAGGGTTAAATATTCCTGAAATATCCATTTGTTACATAGCTCCACAATCCACCTGGTAGGTACTAGAAGGCAGACGCAACCCAAATTATAGCAATGACTGCCAGAAGATTTCCAAACAGAAATGTTTACAGAGGCCATTTACCTATAAGGATTAGCACGGGGCGGGAGGGAGGGGCAGGAATCAGTGCATTTTATTATGTCTTCTTTGCTGTTTTCTTTTTAAAACCATGTGCACACAAAACTCTTATTTAGGAAATAAAAATGTTTCTCTATCAAAGGTTTTTTTCAACGTAGGTGAACAACTTGGCTCTCCGGAGGTACAACAGGACACATTGTAAGATGAATCATCAACTCCTTTAAATATAATCTGCCTTTGAGTGGCACCATTTATAGCGTGGAAAATGGACTAAAAGGTTCAGTGATGAGGAACTACTAACAATTTCCTCTTTCCTTTTATGCCCTGGAAAATCACAGTGACAGAGAATGTGCTATGAAAACCAGTCAAGACAGCAGCTATCCAGGGCTACCACCACTGCTTGGTGACACCACCATCTGTGGAAAGGACTAGTGTGGCAAGGTCTGCTTTCGAAATCAAAGGACATGCTATTCCCCAAGCTCCTGCTTGGCAATGCACCGGCACACTAAGAGATGTACACACAGGGAGATGACTCCACCCAAGCCCAGCAGCCTTCATCAGCCTACACAGACTGCTCAGGCTGGGTGTAAAGCAGAATTTTACATGGAGAAACCATCCTCCTGTGCTCTGAGCTGTTTGCCTACACTGAAGGTGACAGCAAACTGTTACAAAACTGGATACCTAAGCAGAGTATGCCACTGTCATACCCACAGACGACTTCTTGTACCTTAGACCCTTCTACCATGCTCATCTCACTCACCCCAGCACTTCCTTGTGTACCCAGCTTCTCTAAACTATGGCCTGAGGTACACTTGGCACCCCCACTGTGTCCAAGGCCATCATTCTCTGTAAGAGAAACTACTCTAGTCTCCTAACAAACATTGTTGTTGAAATTATTCTCAATACTTAGCTCTCATGCTACAGAACGCCAATGAAAAACCTGCTCATTGCTGTCTACCACAGCATGTCAATAAGTATTCTCCACAAATAGCTAAAGCACCTACTACTTATTATTAAAACAAAGCTAAGCATGATGATACTTAACTAGAAATCAAGCACTTTGGAGGTTGAAGCAGGAGGATTGCCACAAGTTTGATGCTGGACTGAACTAATAGAGTCAGACCCAATTTCAGAACTTCAAAACATAAAGACACAGGCACACACACACACACACACACAATTTTTACAGGGAAAACAAATATGAAAATCTTGTACAGTATCACTTTGGGAAATTTTTCATCAAATTTACCCAAACCTGTCAATATTCAAACAAACTCTTGGCCATTTCACTATCTTTACCTTCAGAATTTAAAGACTTTAGGACTAATTAGCTTGGTTTTCAATTATGTATTTGCATTATATAATTTTCAGCATTGTGTATCCTGACTCAGATTTACGTTTATAGATGTCAATAGCTGGCAGAATATTTTATAAAACTTATGAATTAAGCAGATTCACACCAGCTGTGGTTAACCACGTGAGATCTGCATATGATCAAAGCAGTCAGTATTCTACCCTGGAATGGAAACGGCTAGTGACTTCCTACCCCTAACTAAGGAGCTGTGGATATCTGTTGACTCTTGGAGAAGAGAGAGCCAGTCTTGTTCAAGGGTGAAGTTATGGCCATGTCAATCATGCTATGGAGATGGCCTCAGACTCATGAGTCTGTGTACAAATTAGAGTCGATGGGTTGTAAAATTAAAAAGAAAGAAAAGAGGATATGAGTTTGGGGGGTAGGAAGGTGGATTGGGAGAAGTTAAGTTTAGATATTTTGGTGAATATGATCAAAATATATTATATGAAATTCTCAAAGAATACAAATAGTGATTTAAAAGTATGGGTCCAATAAGCATTTGATGAGTAAACAGACACAGGCCGAGAAGTGCTGATCTAAAATGGGACTTCCTTCCTCACCCCACATTGCAAGAAACATGTGCAGACAATCACTGAGAATTCTCAGTATGTCTAAGAGCACAAAACTGGGCTATCCCACATATACATATAGATAAACATATTCATAAACATATACATATGCACTGAACATACATACCACCATGTATATTTTCAACAGTATTTGAAGACTGGGTTAAAGATGCAGACGTGACCCTTAGCATTTAACCTATAGAATATATGAGTATGTGGGTTTTGATATGGCCATGATCATTTGAATATAAACATATACATCTTAATCACAGCAGGATACCTATATTGTACAGCAACACACAAAATCTGGATCCCTTTTTTTATTTCTCCTGTAAGTTATACTGCAATAAATGGAACAGTGAAGAAAAGTGAGGAAAGAGGCTAGTGCAGAAATGCTCATGTTTTAAAATTCCTAGTTAGTCACTTTTTCATTCTGTCTCTCTCAAGAGATGATATGATGATCTATATTTGGAGGCATAGTAAATGAATCATTAAGATGAGAGTTAGGGAACTTACTAGAATAAAAAATGATCTTCTAGAGTTGGAAACACATGGGATGATACATCACACATCCATCTGCAAGCTATTTGGGAAAAATAAAATATACTTAACTTGTTTACGTGAAAGAAATTATCAAATTCTTTGGTTATTTTTTCTAGACATGCTCTTACGAAGAATCATAAATCCTAAGAAACCTTGAAAGAACGAGCATTCAGCCATTGATCTCGTCTGAAATTGTGACTTTCCATAGAAACTCCCATACAATGTTAGTGCTTTCTCCACAAATTCCAAATGATTCCAGGAAAGTCCTGCCTGGGTGCTCCAATGCATGGGCAGGAGAAGAATTCGTCAGCCTCTGATCCTTACATCTGAAGGGCTATGTCTGTTCAAGGGGCACAAAAGGAAGATTAAACACTGCCCCAGGCAACTAGGTCACGTTTAGGTACATAACTCATCCCAGAATTCCAGTTATAAATATGCTCAGATTCATATTAAAAATACAAAAGCAGAGACAAAATATAAAGAGTACAACCTATATATGGGACACGGATCCTGTGCACTCCCACTCCAGTGTTCTCTAACCTTCAGTTCCTATAGGGGTCATGTAGTCATACATGCTGGAAGAGTCGTCCTTGTTTGGGAGAAAAAGAATAGCAGGAAGAATTTCAGGCCTAAGGTATCACATACCTCCAGATTATCTTAAGGTTCTTTGTTTTGTCTGTGCTAGTATACCTGCTCACCCATACCATCATGCCGACCGGAAGAAGTTGGGGTTTAAAAATTCAAGAGGTAGATTATGGTTTGTGAAATGCATCACGAATTTGAAAGCTATGGATCTCTTGTGAAGTGAGGCCTTGCTAATAGAAATGGGCCACTGGTTGTGGACACATGGTCATAACCCAGCCCTTAAATCCCACCTTTTCTGCCTCCTGCTCTGTCACCGTTTAAAGAGTCTCCACCTTGCATTCCCAACGGCATGGACTTTGCTGTGACTTTCCCACCATGATAGAAATGAGATGCTCTGAAACCATGAGCCCAATTAAGTCTCCTCTCTTAACTTGTTTCTGTCTGCTAGCTTGTTAAAGAAATCTGAAATGAAAAGGAACTAATATACCCTAATGGAAGGGGCAGTAACCAGAGAACTCATAAAGTAGTTCATAGGGTATTAGAAAAGTCCTGTTTCTTTAATAGGTTACCCAGGAACATTTTCTTCCTGAAAATATACGAAGCCATTTAATCTTAATTTGTGCACTTCTCAAAATGTGTATTAAATACACTTCAATAAAGAGATTTTTACACGCAAACTAATTAACAGAGAAGCCAAGGCTTCTAGGCAACAGAAATATTTGGTCTGCAAACACAGAGGCAATTCCAGCCTGCTAATTTGTCCTTTGAACTCTACTGGGAAGGTAAGTTAATGACAGGATCCAGGCTGCTCATGAAAAATGTCAAAAGCCATGAATAGGAGTTTAAATTTCATTCTTCCTCTAGAAGAATATGTTCAGGAAGTGAATCTTGCCTAAGCCTTTCTTGCTCAATTCATGAAGTAAACCAGCTGATATTTGCAAAGGGTATTTATGGGATTATTTGTCCAATATCCCATCTCTATTTCTCAGAACTCCTCTAACTAAGGCTAAGTGGACCATGTTCCCACATAGGCTTTGAGATCCATGCTATGTTATGTGTTGCCTTCCATGGGATTTTAGAAAGCAGTTCATCTTTTTAAATGCCTATGATACAATACGGACATTCACTGGCTGCTGGAAATTAGGTTTCCCACTGAACAGACAACTATGGTCTAGAGAAATATTCAGTTTACATATTGTACAGCCATAGGAAGGTCAGATTATTCATTTTATAAATAAGTTAATACTTATTTATAAATAAGTATCAATATATTTTGGTAATAGAATCAACGTATCAGAACATGGACAACCCAAAGAGAGAGAAAGGTAAGCTTGAGATTGGCGACTTCAGCCTCCAATGCTTTTCTGTCCTTCAGACTCTGACACCTGTGCCTATGTGCACTTGCCTCATGTTGTCTTAACCAGCAACTGTACTCTCTTTTAAAACTGCAATTGAGTCCTGCAGTGATGTTCCATGCATTAACACCCCGCACAAGGGAGACAGAGACAGGTGGATCTCTGAGTTTGAGGCCAGCCTGGTCTATAGAGCAAGTTCAGGATGGCCAGGGCTACAAAGAGAAACCCTGATTCAAAAAACAAGACAAAGAAAACAAAAACTAAACAAACAAACAAACTCATTTGAGCATCTTTTCCCTGCCCAACCACCGTTATCTTCTTTAATTAATTGTTACATTTACCTTACTTAAAAGGCTTAGGGCCAGAAATATTTCAATTTGAATTACATTCATATTTAGGAATATTTGCATACACATTAGATAGCTAAGATACTTAAGTCTAAACATCAAGCTGATTTATCCTTCGTATAAACCTTGTGCAGATAGTTTGAGTGTGAACATGTATGATGTAATGGGACACCAGCATTCTGATTGCAATCTGTCACATGAGGTCTACAATTTCCCAATTACATCATGACAGTGCTTGAAAAGTTTTAGAAACTGACCCTTTTCAGATTTTAGGTTTCTGAATTAAGTGTGCCAACCCTGTACTAAGCCCAGGCCCAACTGTGCTGACTCTCCCCTGAGACATGATGCTCTTTCACTGTGCACTAGGATCCATAGCCCCTTCACCCCCTGCCTCAGCTGCACTGTCCATGTGGCTACTCCTCCTTGCCTTGCCTCATTCTCTCCATCATGATCAATGACTAATTCTGTACAATGTAGATTTTTGGGTTTGGGGATGGGGTGTTAACTGATTGACTATGGCCATTGATCTAAGCTAGAGAAAAATCTCACAGTCACATGGGCATGCAAGCCTTCATCCCTCACCACAACCTAACAGGAGCACTTAAACACAGTACCCAAACCCATCTTCAGTTTCCCCAGATGACCTCACCTCTGTAGCCTCCCTTTCCTGTGCCCTTGTGAAGGACAACATTGCCTCTAAACTCCTTTCTTAGATGGGCAACAGGCACAGACTAGCATTCTTCACCTTTCTTTTCCCCTAAGACTACACTGACCAGAAATCCTTCTTCTTGTCAGGAACAACAGTGGCATTCATGTTGTGAGACACAAGGGTAACTTTTAGTCTCTACCAACCAATGAGCAGCTGACCCAGTGAACTGCACTCTTCTCCTGGAAAACTTCTTTGGTGATAGTGATTCTGTTTCCCTGGCTTTGTTTCCATCTCCATCAGTCACTGTCCTCAATCCAGACTTCTGTGTCTTCAAGTGACCTTTCACTGTGTATTTTCCCTTGCTAGGTGATCACATGTGGCCCCAAAGCATTAAGTACCATCTCTATTTCCATTACCCACATTTCCATCCCTGGCTCTCATGTGTCCGACTGCTCCTGGTCCCAGACCCAATTGTTTACTTGACATTTCCACCTGCATACTTAACAAAAGCATTAAGCATCGGAGCTGATGCAGTGTCTATTTCCCCTCTAGACTTCCGAATCCCACACATTTCTCAGCCATTGCTCACTTTAGTGCCTAAGAGCCATACCAATGCCTCTTTTGCCATTACCTTTCCTGTTCAATTTATCCACTGATTTCAAGTTAGTTCAAAAAAAACCTGTCTAAACTCTCTCCATCCTCACTGTCAACAGCATCCTAACTGGATTTTCTGTTTCTACTCCTCTCTTCAATTCTATATTCCCAATTAATTTACCACAATAAGGATGATGTACTCAAGTAAAAAGTTGATCATATCTGTCAAGAGAGTTGTTCTTAAAATAAACAAACACGGAAGATCAACAACAAAAAGTAGTTATTACCCAAGTCTAGCAGGGAACATGAGGCTGGCTACTGTACAACTTAGACCTCATCAGCCTTGTGCTCCCCATGTCCCTTCCTCTGAGTACTATGACCACACTAAGATGTTCATGTCTACTGTGACCATTGTACATGTTCTTCCCTCTGTCTAAAAAATTCTGCCTACCATTCTTTTATTCTTGGCTTTTCATCATCTTGGGTTCATCTTAAAAGTAACCTTCATAGTACGTCAGTGTTTGGCCCCAAATGCAAATTATTCCCCTATGTATGCTGCACTATGCCGTCACCCCAAATGTGTGCTTAGAGCCTTGCCAGGTACGTGGAGAACATTCAAAACACATTTACAAAATGGAGGGGTAAACAATAGACACAAACATAAAAAGCAGCCATTTATAAAACATTAATGGACAGGAAAATATTTTTCTCTTAGGTCAGTGTCATGGTGCTTACTATTAAGCAATTAAGAAGATGAAATCTGAGAGTCATTTCTGCATAATCAAAGTAAAGCCACTTTTATTCATTCTAAGTAGACTATAATTTGGCTAAGAAGGAAACCAAAATATGCTTTCCATTTTAGCACCACCAGCTTTTGACAATATAATCACTGTCTCTTGCACTCTGAGGGTATAAGTGACATCTGGGAATTAACAAACTCTTTGATGCTCAAAGAAAAGACATTGTACTTGCTAAGTGACATGCAGCCCTGACAGCAAATAAGCACATGACAAGCCAAGTTTCCTCTCAGATTGTTCTTTTAAACAACTGGAGAGCAAACAGTCCAATCTCAATTAACAGGCTATAAGCAGACCAGATAGTCCTCACGACTAAAGACAGTCTTTCCTTTTTTTCTATTCTTTCCTTTTTTAATATAGTAAAAATTTTAAATATAGAATGATACTTTAATCAAAACAAAGTTGGAAAACTTTACACATGATATATGTGATATATATGTATATATCACACATATGATATATATCACATTTATATATAACATGTATCATATATCACATAAAACATATATATTATATACACATATATCACATTTATGTAACATATACATTTTTCAAATTACCTGCTGCCATACCCATATAATGTCTTATTTTAATCACATGTTCCCTTTTCTTTTCCTGTCCGTATCCACACTGTCTCAGGCAGGGCTTGCTCCACACAAAAAAACGATCAGCTACTTTCACCACTGCTTTCTCCCAGAGTCAGATTTGTTCGGTTGAAATACATCATCTATGACCCACAACCCGACCTTGATAACTAATCACAACATCAAACGTGGAGAATGACTTGTTAGCTTTACCAGCTGCCACAACCATGGTGGCAGGATGCCTTATAGACAGAAAGTACTTCTGACACTTCTGTTAGAGAATTCTCCAAATTTGGCTTTAATGGAAAAGATGCTGCCTAAATGATGGGCCAAGTCTGCAGTGTGATCAGCCCGAATGATTTTCTTGGGTATTCTTGATTGCTGTTTCTAACACTGAATACTTAATGAAGGAAAGATCTGGCTTAAAAGTGGCTTCTAGAAATCTTCAGTATTTGTCCTTTTTCCATCTCAAATCCTCTTTATTGATCCTGGACACTTTGCACTACCTGATATAAGGTCTTGTAAGAAGCCTAGGTCGTTCTTTCTAAATGGATGGACACATCTGTATGTGTGGATTGTAGATGTGTATTATAGATGCTATACTCAAAATGCAGCACCAGGGCCCAGCAATTACAGCCTTGTTCATCAGTTCAATCCCTTTGACACACTTTACCATCACCTTCTAAAGACACACACACACACACACACACACACACACACACACACACACATACACCTACACACACAGGAGAGAGACACATACTCACAAGGGGTGGGGAGACTAAGCCTTTTAAGTGTGTATTTGTGTGTGGAATATGCATTTGCCTGTGTGTGCCCATGTGAGCACAAGGGTGGAGGCCAGACCTTAATGTCAGGTATCTTCTATTACCTTTCACTTTATCTTTTCAGACAGGTCATTCAAAAAACATTGACTGGCCACCAAGTTCCATGGATTCTCTTGTCTACACCATCCCCAGCCCAGCCCCAAGGTTGCAGGGGTAATCCTCTATTCCCAGCTTTACATGTGTGGTGGGGATCCTAACTAAGGTCCTCAAGTTGTACATCAGGCACTACACCCACCAACCCAGCTCTTCGGCCCCCTAGGTGTCTCCTAACTGCATTTCAGCAAGAAGCATAAACATTCCCACTGTCCTAATGTCCAGGGGTTATGGCAGTTTACTCCAGTCAACCAGGAGCAATTGTTCAGCTTCCATTTCATGAGGACTTAAAGGAGCATCTGGAAATGCTTAAAGAGCAGTTACTGGGCAATTCACGGCTGCAAGTTCTTTAGAAAAGGAAAATCCCACATAGTCCCTGCAATGCTCAAAGGAACAAAGCAGAGGTTAAATATTCTGGAAACAAGTGTGACTCATGCTAGCAATTGATTCCAACAAAACCAGCAGCCTTCTTCCTCACTCTGTGTTCCACAAGTCTAACTTCTTCCTGATTTAATGCCTGTACCACAGTGTGGTTTTACAAAACAAAGGGTTTTTCAAATAGTATTTATGTAATTGAAGATGACAATTAATATATTTGTAACATGCACTAGTCAATAATATCTAGTTGTCATGGCAAAAGGGAAGGGGCCTTCTTTCCAAAAGGCCTCTAGAACAGGGGCTCTTAGATTTCTAAGGTGCAGCTTAAAACCAGCAGGTAGGAGGTAGTTTTGGTTCTAGAAGCACTCACATAGATTTTGTCAAGGTTTCTGGAGAAACCTTTTAGACTGCAGTATGCTTGTGATATCCCACATGTACCAGAAAACTGTAGGGCAGCTGCAGCTAATCAGTAAACAACAAAATAATGACAGAAACAGAAGCAAGAACAGGCACAAGGAGCAAAAACTGTACTATAAAAGCATGTACCTGGGAGATTCACATTTTTAGAATTCAAAACTACTAAAAAGCTATAGTAACCAAAATGGTGTGGCACAGCAAAACAATAGGAATAGGAAACATCAGAACACAACTGAGAGACACACTGCTTCTAAAGCCAAGTTAGTTCCTGACAGTGATGCAACGATCAAAGAGGGCGACTCAACAAAGGCCCTGGGGCTGGGCATCCAAAGCAAGTGAATGATGCTGGATCCTAGTGCCTCGTATCCCATCCACAATGGATCCATGGCCTAGATATACCACAACCCACCAGCAAATGGCCGCTCTACTTGGAAGAAATCAGAGGGGCGCTTACAGTAAATTTTCATGAGCTGAAGATTCTTACATGGCAACTGGGCATTAGCAGATCCAGAATATGACGGCAAAGAATGGATGAAAGAAAAGACAAACCTTAGCTTATAAAAATGAAAAACAAAAACCTCTGTTCACGAAAATGATATTTTCAAACATATGGAAATGCAACCTGCAAAACAGAAGAAAGGCTCTTCCAGTCATATCCAGAACTTCTATACCTAACTCAATAACCAAAGGGCAAACAGACCACTTGAAGTAGGCAGGGGTGGAAATAGGGCACTTGTCTATGTAGTAGTAAGAAACAAGTGAAATGATGAAGGATATGATTAGGCAGGTGAGAATAAAGATTAAAAACAAGGGTGGGGACACTGGCCTGCCATGCACAAACTGTACAGATGAGTGTATGCCTGAAACCCTAGGACACAGGAAATAAAGACAGAAGTTCAAGGCCATCCTGAGCTACACAGTGAGTTTGAGGCCAGAGGTGGTACAAAAGACTCTGCCTTTAAAATGAAAGAAAAGATTACAACTATGACAGGGTACAGTTTCATACCTATGTAGATGGCTACACTTTAAAAAAATAAAAGGTAGCCGGGTGTGGTGGCGCATGCCTTTAATCCCAGCACTTGGGAGGCAGAGGCAGGCGGATTTCTGAGATCGAGGCCAGCCTGGTCTACAAAGTGAGTTCCAGTACAGCCAGAGCTACACAGAGAAACCCTATCTCGAAAAACCAAAAAAATAAAATAAAATAAAATAAAATAAAATAAAATAAAATAAAATTAAAAAAGGTAAACAGATTGGAAATTTCATGTCTGCTGGTAAAAAAATGTATATTAAGCAGGTACTGTGAGAAAGCTCTCTAGCACCTCAAAGAGCTAAATGTTTACATTTAATTTCATCCTTGAGTAGATATTTTAAAGAACTCAAACAGAGACACATCTATACAACAGCCCAAAGATAGAACAGACCATGCCTATCAATGGATGAATAGACAAATGCACTCACATTTGATGGACATTATCGTTCAGATATATATGAAGGAATGAAGTTCAGGTGCTCATAAGCATATGAATGAAATCTAAATCATCATGTCTAACAAGAGACGGTAGGCACAAGAGGTTCCATACTGTGTGATCCTAGTAATAGAGAATGTTCTAAGTGGGTACATTCATATAGAAACAAGGCCAACCATTTCGTTCTGCCCTGATGAAACCTGACTTTCCAGACAAGCCACAGAATATGCAAAAGAAGAAAGCAGCTGATGCTCCAGATGTGGAAGTCCAAGCTCATTGGTGCTTTCTCTCCTGGGAGAGTTTATTTCTATGTGATCATTTCTATGGTGGCTGGGAAACGACCAAAGGAAAGGACCAGAACCTAGCAAGTGCTTGATGGCAGGGGGTTTCCTTGGGAGAGATAAAGGGGTATGGAACTAGGTAGAGGTGGCCATTATGTAAAACTGTGAACCGTTCAGATCAAAGGTTTCTATAATGTGAATTTCACCGAATTGAAAAGAAAGCAGAAAGTGGAAAAGATGAGGCAGAGCTGCCCAGGTTTTCCAGATGGATCAGCAGAAATAGTCTCATGGAAGGGTGGGTGTGTCAGTGCTAATGAATGTAGGAGGATACAAGCAGAAGGGGGAGCACATGTAAAGAAGGTGGACTGGAAAGAAAGACGGTCTTGATTACAAAAGAGGAGCATCTGTGTGTAGCCCAGAGCACAGAACTGCCAGGGTGCAGAGTCCCAGAAGGCAGAGCATTGTCACTGGGACAGAAAAGAACACCAGGGTGAGGAGATCAGGTACCCCTGGCTCCTCAGGACCTTTTCTTTACAGATGCTTTACTTGAACAGAAGAAATGGCAGATAGCTAGAGAGAGGGCAAATAGGGAGCTCATTAGAAATGAGTCCTGAGCCAATGAGATGGCCTAGTTGTATATCAAAAACAAGGGGAGTGAAAGAAGAGGCAAATAGAATGAAGAAACCCAGTATTCACTCTACAGCAGGTCCTACATGCACCATCTCACACTGGTACCACCGAAGATACTAAAAAGAGTGTTACTGTGCACAGGCCAACTGAGGTTCACATCCAGGAGTCACATTTTTTTTACCAGTTCCTTATAGATTCTCTCCCGGTGACAAGTTTAACATCACTAGTTTCTTAGTCAACTTAATTTTACTCAGAAAGTTTGTTTCAGTTCTGTTTTCCTACAAAGTTCAATAAGGACACATTCACATGTCCCATTGCACAAAAAAAAGTATTGGATCTCTCCAAATTCCAGAGCACTGTTATGAAACATGCTCTCGCTACATAGATTTCCTATTTGCCACATGGCTGCTCTGGCCTAGCTAACTGTGTCCTTGCTGCAAAGTCACAAATTCTCTAGAAGGACCAGGAGATCATGTCACACTGTCACAGGGAGCCATTGGAGTTGTCCTCCAACTGCTTCTCTCTGCCCTGATGACACCTGACTCTCCAGACAAGCCACAAAATATGCAAAGGAAGAAAGCAGCTGATGTTCCAGGTGTGGAAGTCCAAGGTCATCGGTGGTTTCTGTCCCGGGAGGGTTTATTACAGTCTGCAGTGCTGGGCAAGCCGCCTCCTCCCACTTGAGGACAGCAAAGACTGGGCATCCACCATCCTGTTAACTATGGAGAAGCAGGTGAGGGCTTTCCAATACAACAGTGTCTACCTGCTTAAGCATTTCCTTGACATGTCCTCCACAAAAAGAAAATAAAGTATTAGGAAAATTTTTGTTGAATTTTGTGTTTATTTTATTTTATTTTTTTTGTGTGTGTGTTTGTGTGTGTGTGTGTGTGTGTGTGTATGTGTGTGTGTGTGTGTGTGTTTGTGGTGTATGTGTACATGGACTCACTAGACAGTCAAGGCATTATACAAATGTTCAATCGTTGAGCAACAGCTCTAATCCCTGGTTGCATTTTATTTTTACTGTGCTAAACATGGAACCAAGAACTTGTATGTACTAGGCAAATGCTCTCCTTCTGAACTACATTTTGTTAACTTTTCCTCATATTTTTTAGAAATTCAAAGACAGGTTAACATTTCACCTATTGGTGTATATAGACTTAAGGGTAGAAAAGATTCTGAATATCAAATTTTAAATGGAAAAGTGTAAAATGGGTAACAGGAGAAAGAATTGTTTCTTTGGAATAACATACTCTTCCTGGCAAAGTATCTCTGCAAGGACCACTGAGCAACCACATCCCAATGACTTCAATACCAGCATCTCATGAGCACTGGGTGAAAGCTGCCTAAGATACCTACCAGCTGTAAGTGCATGAGCTAAAAGTCAACAGGGCTTTCCTGGACTCTTCCTGTTTCTTCAAAGCTTAAGAGGAAACTAGAATTTGAATAAATCACAATGTGCACATAATAGTGTCTTACATGCTTAAGTGAGAGACAGAACAAGCTTAAGCCTGTGCTGCAGTATAAAAGTGACATTTTGTTTTCAAATATATCCTTCTGTAATTCTGGTTAATGTTTCTCTTCTGCAAGGTTTCATTTTAAAATAAACACAAGTTCTTCTCTAAACACTTCATACATTCTTACAGTGCACAGGTATAGCATGTACCTGCCAACAATAGTCTATGATTAACATTTTATGCTATCAGCTTTAATGAATATCTAGCCCTTTCATGCATTTCAGAAATAATAAGTTTCAGAGCTGAGGGCACTTTACTTAAAGGCTAATACAGTTGGCATTTTCATCATTCCTAGGAGACATGGTGACTTTGCAAAGGTGACCCGGAAGGTGCAAGGGAGTGCCCACATTGTACCTAGTGTGACGATGACACTCCGGAGGACGGAAAGTCCTGTGAAACCAGAGACACAGAAACTGACACAATGCTGACCTTGGCTTCTGTCAGCAAAAAGTATCATTCGAAGGTCACAGTCTGCTTCCTGCCCTTTTCCTCTCCATCTAGGGAGCCTGGGGAAGGTGGACAAGGAGAACCATGACTAGAGCAAGAAGAAACCTCACTGAGAAGACAGGAAGAGAAACCCAGTCACTGGCTAGAAGAATTCTGTCCTCTCAAGAAGACACACATGGGTGATAAGTGTATGTCCTTTTAATATGAGAAGTAAGGAATGAGAAATCTGCCCTCCCTTTCATTGTGCTGTGTTTTCTTGTATTTTCCAATTCCTCAACATATCACGACACGAAGGGAAAGATCTGGGCTGTGACCACGGCTTGAGGACTCTGAAAGTAAATGGAAGAAAACTGGAGGGACAGGGTTGGCCATTTAGGAGCTAAGCAACTTGAGATTTTGTTAAGGACCACCTGGCCTAAGTTAATGGGCAACAGAGAAGGAGAGAGCTGTTGTGTGGAACTGTGAGTTCTGGAAGGATGTGAGGACATTCCCAGAGCCTGACGAGAGGGGCGAGACGTGCACAGCAGTGCTACAAAGGGCCCCTGACGGAAGCCATGAGGCATCAGGTCCGAGGCCAAGTCATAAAGTGACAGTGCCTCTGTCAGCTGGAAAAATCACCCCATCCCTGAGTCAAACCAAACCCTACAGTTGCTCATGAACAGACAACTCTAGAGGGAGAAAAATAGGCTGCGTGACAAGAGAGATTCTCGGCCAGACCATGGCTGCCCCGGCCTCCTGCCCCAATGTCAGCAGCCAAGTGTCCTGCATGAGTCTCGAGACACAATCAGATCCTTTCCCAAGTGTGGACTACAAAAAAGGAGGCGTCAAAGAGTTATTGACTATTGCTATTGCAAACTCCCACATTTTGTTATAAAGCAATTGCTCACTGGATCATAACCCAATAAATTCTGGATTGTGGTGATATCTTACCTTATGAATTAAAAAGCTCCGTGGAATTTGGTCACTCCTTAGGTTTCCTGCATTCCAGTGAGCACTGCTATTAAATATGTCTACCTACAAGTATGAAAATTCTTCTAGAATCCTCCATCTACCTAGATCACAAACATGTTTTTCCATCTCAAAGCACTGTTAGTATTTTTGTTAGCGTTTCTATATGCAACTCACGTTCTACCAAAAATTAATCCTAGAATATTACCTCTCCCGAAGGTTATCAGTAACATCACACCTGCAAAATCCAGATTTTTTTTTTTTTTTTATCTCCAGCTCTTTCCTGTCAGGCTCTCAAACAGGCTCTGATCCAGCTCACTTCAACTGGACAGTAGTGCTGCCTGACTCTTTTACTGAATGGGTCCCCAGCCCAGCCAACAGTTTTACTAAAAACAGTAAAGCCTTTTACTAGAGGTTTCTATACCACTGTAAAGCTGTACTGTGCACATTGGACCACAAAAGCCAAATATTACTTTCTGAACTCTTAAAATTTCACTAATCTGAGCTGAGATTTGCTACTAAAATAACAAAAAAGTAGGGTTGGGAAGATGGCTCAATTGGTAAAGTGCTAGCTTTGCAAACCCAAGGATCTGAGTTCAATCCGTAGAACCTACATTAAAATCTAGCACTGGGGGGATTAGATTTGGCATCCCCAACACTAGGAAAAATCAAGACAAGTGGATTCAGAGGCGATTAGTGGCCAGCCACCCTGGCCTGCACAGTGAACTCTAGGCTCAGTGAGAAAGTCTGTCCCGTGGAAAACACGGATAGCATGATACCTAGGTTGCCCTCTGGGCTATACATACATATACATAAAAGTATAGGTACATTTGCATAAAAGTGCACCAGTGTGTGAAAACACACCACACACACACACACACACACACACACACACAATGTACAGTTGTTGTTTTTTTAAGTATGACATCTTATTACTGATTGAATGTCAAATGATAATAATTTGGCTATGTTAGGCTAAATATATCATTCATCTTAATTTAACCTACCATGCCAGTCATCCCAGCCTTGAGCTTTGGTCGCTATTCTCTGTTTCTTTTACATTAGCATTCATAGCTCACCTGCGCAGCACGGATCTCAGAGCTCAGGTGGACATAAATAAACTTTTGAGTGATTTTAAAACTGTAGGTGCCCCAGGAAACGTTTGTGAAAATGTTTTCAAAGGACGAATAAAAGAGATAAGAACAAGAGATAAGTAAGTCGGGCTGGGGATGTTGTCTCTGTGATAGAATGATAGTGGTAGTGAAGGTGGTAGAGGTGTGGTGGTGGAGGTGTGGTGTGGATGGTGGTTGTAGAGGAGATGGAGGAGGTGGAAGAGGTGGTGGTGATGGTTGTGGTGGAGGTAGTGGTAGGGGAGGTCGATCGTAGAGGACGAGGTGGTAGAGGAGGTGGTGGTGCTGGTGGTGGTGGTGGTGATGGTGATGGTGGTGGTGGTGCTGGAGGTGGTGGTAGAGGTGGAGGTAGAGTAGGCGGGAGTGATGGTGGTAAAGGTGGTAGAGGTGAAGCAGGTGGAGGTGGTAATATCAAACTTGAACTTGTTTCTGGAAAGAATGGTTTCCAATCATAATATCACATGACATCTTTATCTCTTTTTTCAAAGCACTGCAGTCATTACTCAGTGCAACAATAACTTAAAGAATTTGAAATATTAAATTTTCCTAATTCTGATTGCTGCTAGCTGAAAAATATCTATGTGTCTTTCAACACTGCAATCATTTATGGACTTGGGGATTTGAAGGGACAGTATACTACATTCTCAAGGGAAGAAAGTGAATTTCACATAGTTTTTGAAAGTGTTTAACTTTCACTGGGAAAGAATGGAAGAGACTTTTTAAGTGGAATCTTCTTCCACCACTGGAGCATCTTCTCTGGCAGGGGCAGACAGCAGACTACAACCAAAGGTGGATGGGGAAGGGAGACACCCAGCTCAGCTGCCTCTAGTGAGGCAACATCTCCTGAGCACTGGGCTGAGGAGCTCAGAACTCCAACTCCATTTCGCTATAGGACTGCATGGGCATCCTGTTCTTCCTCCACTGCATAGTGTCTGCTGAGCGACCTGATTAACAATGCACTCCTTCAAGAAGGAAATCTTCAAGTTCCATATGTTTTTGTCATGATTTGTTTTTGATGTGGGGTCTTGCTATCCATTTCAGGCTAGCCTTGAACTCTTGCCATAGCATCCTCTTCCTCCTCCTCCTATCACCACAGCATCCCATGTTCATGTGCCACCATACCCAGTCTCAGCTTAAGAACCCTGACCTGAGTACTATGCTCTGAAAATGTGAAAGCATAGAATTCCATGACTGTTCTTGCTTCCCCACAAACCATAGTAGCTTTAATAAGCAAGAGTTTGGAATAAATGTAACTCTACCATCTAATAAGCAACCAGATTTTACTCCTGAAGAACATTTGCACTACAATATAGGCTAAAAAAAAGATAATGAAAAAAAAAGACAAATATGCAAGTAGTCAAGGTAACATATTCCACTTCTGAAAGAAGTCAGGATAGCATAGAAAAGTTCAATAAGGAAAGAGGGAGGGACGAGAAAAGGAAGGGGAAGGAGAGGAAACAGGGAAATTTGTGAGGCACATACATTACATTAGCAACTCTATATGCAATTAATATTTAATGAAAACAACTTAAAATAATTTAAAAAGAAACAATGTACCCCAACACGAGTTTTTTCAAGAGCCATATTTTAGTGATTTTTTCTGAACTAAAATCCCACAGGAAAGAAGTTTAGCAACGTTTAAATTCTTTTTCCAAATTTGAAAATAATCTTTAGTTTGGTAAGACATGAATGTTTAACAACATGGAAATAAGAACACATTACCTAAAAATAATCATTGTGTTCACTGTGTGATCTTTTTCAATATGTACGGGATTTTTGTCTGCATGTATGTCTGTGCACCACTTCTATGCCTGATCCCTGCAGTGATCAGAAGAGGGCCTCAGGAACTGAAGTTACAGACAGTCGTGAGCTGCACTGGAGGTGCTGGGAACTGAACTCAGGATCCTCAGAAAGAGCAGTCAGCATTCTTAACCACTGGGCGATCTCTCCAAGCCCAAACTGTACCAATTTTTAATTTTTAAAATTTATTAACTAACACTGGCAATAAGGCAAGTCCAATGTAGCCCAAACACAATTTAAAACACAACACCACAAGAACTAGAATGCACTGGGAATGCGCATGGACTAGTGTGCTGTCTGAAATTCTCACTGTTGGAATCAGAGGACCTAAAGCAAAATCCCAAAACAAAACCAGCAATGCTCAGACTCCAGGTCCTAGATGCTTTCTACTATATATTATGCAAAGAGCAGGATTTCATTCCACATATTCAAGGAATCATAATTCATAGGATTTAACTACTGAGTGGTGCTTAAGCGAGACCACATGTAATTATTTTTAGTAGCTCCTGGGGTGGAGAGGGTAGGATATAAAAGAACTCTCACTGGACATGAGGGCAAGAGTAACAACACAAAGATATCAGCCACAACCAGGTAGCCAAGTCCAAGCAGGCATTACAGGAAGGAAGAAGAGCCCAGGGTGCCTGCTGTTCTAACTAAGGCTTAAGACCACCCAAGCCTCTTTCTCATCAAATGCCAGGACTTATAACCATGTGCCACAAAAGCATTTCTCCTTGAGTTTAGAATATGTAACAAACCAATCCTCCATTCTGGTGCTGCTGTGACTCTTGTCACTACTATCTATATTCATGAAACACTGATGCCTTCATCATTGTAAAGCTAATAAAAAAATGATCCATTTGAGGATAATGCAACTATGAGATAATGTAAGTAAGTATGGGAAAAGTGGACAATCCAGAAGGATATAATGAAAACAGGGTAGAAAGCCAATGATGTATCTATCTACACTGATTCAAAGTCTCTAAAATTACTCAGCATCCTTAACTGGACAGTGCCTACGAAGACAAGCTTATGAGTCACCCTTCAGGGGGTGGTAAAATATAGTACACTGGACTAAAAATAGGTAGGAACATACAATAATAAATCTACTTTCTTGATCTTCTTATATCATTAAAGGCTGGCCATTGGGAGACGGATTGGGTTATGCAATTCTTCCTTGCCATCACAGAGAGGCCGGAAGACAACCAGCCAGGGTCAGT
This sequence comes from Mus minutoides, assembly GCA_902729485.2. Lineage (NCBI taxonomy): Eukaryota > Metazoa > Chordata > Mammalia > Rodentia > Muridae > Mus > Mus minutoides. Next base: position 159,573 of record CACVCL010016933.1, read on the forward strand.
GCCAGGAGATAATGACGCATCTCACATGAGAAGAGTGATATGAGAAGCCCTGTACTCAGAATGCAGCTATTATGAGGAGCAGGGAAGTCGCTGGTCCATGGGAATCACTGACAAATGGCTTCTTGCCTCTTAAAGGAAGAAAGGGCAAACAGTGAAATCTTGTAAGAGCAATTATAAAACAGCAATTTGATGAAGAGATCAGAAGGAGGTAGTCTCTCATCTTTGGCTGGGATCTGGTGCTACCTTAAAGCACTGACTAGTATACATTTGGAAGTAACACAAACCGGCCATACAGAGATGGTTCTGATTGTTGGAGCACTTCATGAAGGAGTTATAGGAAAGTTAAGCAGGTATGGAAAGAATTACCTGGCGTCACTCCCACAGGTAGCTGCCTTAAAATAAAGGTTCCTCGTGGCTGGGCAGAGCTGTGATTTCTCATGAAGGTGGGAATCTGCTAACAAAACCTATACCAGGCTTAAACCATTACAAAGCTTTTCGCTCAGTGGCCAGGCAGTACTGCCACAATCAGCAAGAACACAAGCAGTGAGAAGCTAGTGGCCAGCAGAGCCAAGTGCAGAACTAGTGAGATAACACCCCTGGGGATTCGGCTTGCCTTTTTACCACACCTAGGAAAACGGCCATACACCACCTTTAACAGAAACTGCATGTAGATTCTTCCCCGGGGGTTACAAGGTGGGTACTCACCAGGCAGCTGGGAGCAGCAGCACAGAAGGTCTACCCTGTGCACAGTCCCTGCAAAGAAAGCAGGAACAGACAAACGAAAGTCAGTGTGAAGTCCTCTCAGGGTTCTTGCGTACATAAGCACCCATTGATTTCAGAATCGAAATCTAGTATGTATCACTTCAGGCACATCAGGAGGATATATTAAATTACTAATGATGCTAGATTTAGACAATAAAGGTTACAAGTCATCAAACTAGAGACATTTACTGCTACATGCTACACAGTTTACACATGCTCTGCAACAATGCTGTCTCCCACCAAACAGTAATTAAGGAGCAATTGAACAGCAAGGCTATCTAAGATCTTCAGAAATAATTGCACAATATTTTCCTGGGAAATAGGAAAATGACCTTCCATGATCTGTAACTTCAAGAACTCTTTCAAATGTCCTTAAATGAACTGTCACTTGAAGAAATATTTCCCAGGAGTAAAGTGCTGAACAGAACAGATTCACAATGGAATTGTATTTGCAGATTTACAGTGAATTGCAACTATAAGCAAAGAAATGTTCTTCTCTTATGTCTCCATATTTTCTTTAATAATAGGCTGTTTGCATCAAACCTGGGTTTGGTATTCAAGTTTTGGTTCGGCTGAGTTTAATATTAAGTCCTTCCCAATTCTTAGCAGAAAAAAATTCTAGGAGGTATCAGTAGAACATAGGAGTAAGAGGAAGCCCACTGGCACATGGAAAGCAGGGATAGCTATGAAGACAGGTGATCAAGAAGCAGCAAATGGCATCTATGACAGTCTGGATTTGATACCCTGACCATCCATTTCTGTAAAGCATGACAGGAAGGGACATCCACAAGGACTGTTTCAAGAAGTAGAAAGCAGCAAGTATGAATCTAGAGGGACAACGACGACGAATATATATCCACAGGATTCACTTCAAGAAAGTGGAGCAGTCTAGTGCATGTGTGACCCTGCTGTGTTGAAGTGAATTTCCCTTGGTCCATGTGCAAATACCTGGAGGTGAACATTATCTGAAGCTGTGACAGGACTCTAAACTTGAAACTGTGAAAGGGAAGGGAAAGTATAGAAAGGAGACAGGGGAAGATGGGCCTTTGGTTTGAATCTAATATTGAGCTACTGCATGCTACTTTTTCCAGACGACATAACACTTTTAAAGATGAAATTAGGACAAAGTATGAAATTCACCCGAAACTATACACAGAAGCATTCCATTTGATTATAATTTACAGAGTTCAAGAATTCGTTGATTTAGTGATATTCACTAGAAGCCAGACGAAGCATGAATCAAATCGTGATTGTGCTGGCTAGTTTTATGTCAACTTGAATCAGTCAACTTGAATCCAGCCAACAAACGAAAATGATTTGGGGAAGAAAACTCAACCGAGAAAATACTTCCACCAAATGAGCCCACAGGAAACCCTGTGGTGTATTTGCTTGACCAATGATTTATGTGGAAGAAGCCAGCTCACGGTAAGTGGGGCTACCCTGGGCAGGTAGGTGGTCCTGCGTGTTCTGAGAAAGCAGGCTGAGCAGGACATGCACAGCAAAATGAGCAGTCCTCATCCATTTTCCCCTCAGCAGTTCTTGAACTCTAGCTTCCTGCCTTGAGGTCCTGCCCAACTCTGCGATGAACTGTGGCGCAGAAGTCTAACAGAACACACCCTTTCCTCCCCCAAGTTGCTTGTGATCATGGTGTTTCCTCACAGCAATGGGAATCCTAACTAAAACAAATATGGAGAGCCCACACATAAATTCTGAAATGATGTGCTATGACTGTTCCTATTTTATAAAAGTAAGGAGAGATATTCAGGTATCCCACAGATGCCAGGCTCTAGAGAGCACTGGGGGTGCTGAATCACGGGTACCCTGACCAGGGCTAATTATGATGGGGCTACGGCCCTCATGGAACTGACTCTATATTACATTTGCTTGGAGCTGTATATGAGCATGAGACTGCAGCTGACAGGAAGATGAGGCTTATGTGTGTGCTGAAAACCATCATCAGTATCCCTGGCACTTAGCCCAGGCCCTGGCACTTAACAGAAGTTCAGAAAAACACCGCTGAACGAAAGAAATAATGACGTGGTCCACCCAGAGTTGAGACATTAAATTTCTTAACTCTCTTGTGCTTGTTGGGGCTATGAAACAAGCCTAAGTCCTACAAAGCTCGTGGGATCTTTTGTCCTACTAGACCTATCATTTTGTAACCTGAGGTTTCAGACTATACATGTATCTTTCCCATCTTTTCTGTTTCCCCTGTGCTGAAGCATGGCACTGTGGGGAAACCTGCGTCGTCCTTACATGACACACCTTACATGGCCAGCTCATCAAAAACCACTCCATACTGGCATGTCAGGACAATGTCGTCTTCTTCAGGTGAGATCCCACCTGCCAGCTTCTGCATCCAAATGTTATAAATCTGAGCACTGAAGGGCTGACTGGGGTCTCCAGGAAAGCAAGTGCCCTTAATGTGATGGGAACCCAGGGAAGGGATATCAGGAGTGTCTGTTTACCTGCTCTCTGGGCTTCAACCTTTCAAGAAGGAAATATGCTTTCCTGTAGGGTAAAAGGGAACTTGATTGTTAAATAAAATGACCAGATCCCAATACTGTACTGATTCTGGTAAAAACAAAACCTGCTGTACGCCATGTACTCAATGACAAGAGACAATCTACTCAACAAATGCCCTAAAAACAAATGCCCTAAGAACAGGCAAAGCAAGGAAGCTGGCTGGCTACCTCACACAACATGTTGAAGTCCACAGCCACACAACTACAGTATGCTCCCACCATTTACCTCCAAACTGCATCCTTCTGCTAAGCCCCCTTCATCACGGAAGCCTGGAGTTAGGGATCTCTAAACCTATGCCTCTTCAGTAAGGTTTATGAGTGTGAATGGAAGGGAAGAGCTCTACCTTCCCAGTCTGCCTGTCCTGTTGGCACCACGCAGTGAATGCCTATCCAGAGAGCTCTCTAGCTTCCCATCTGTCCCTCTGCAAGGCTAAAACTGCTGGTCTGAGAAAACATCCTAAATGCTGCAAAGAAGTGTAACGGGCCTCTTCATCTGCCATTGGCCATGGATAACCACACTGTAGTACAGACCTGGGGATTCTGCACAGGAGCTGTGGGAGGTATTTCAGGCATGCTTTCCCTTTGAAACTTGGAATAATGATAATAGCTTTGCAATTAGCAACATAGAGTGCTTTGACAGGCTTCCCTCCCTCGTGTACTCATATTCTGTGGCTTCTTAACAAACTGCCACAAATGCAGTGACTTGAAAGACATTTATGAGCTCCTTTTGTGGTCAGTCAGAAGTTGGGGCCCTGTAACAGGGCTATGTGTTTGCTGTATTATGAAGTTGAAATTCAGTTTCCTTCCTTTCTAGAGGCTCTGACCAATAATCTGCACATGTACATCGTGTGTGTGTGTGTGTGTGTGTGTGTGTGTGTGTGTGTGTTTGTGTGTGCATGTGTGTAAGAGAGAGAGGAGGGACGGAGATTAGAATTATGCCATTGCACCTAGGGTCTGTCATACATCTGCCATCTGTGCACCCCGGGCTATGACGGGAAGTGACGTCACAAGAAGAGCTCACTGGATGTCTTAGTTAGGGTTCCTATTGCTATCATGAAGCATCATGGCCAAAAGCAATTTGAGGGGAAGTGGGTATTTTGCCACAGCTCCTCGTAACAGTTCATCTCCAAAATAAAAATTAAGGAAAAAAAAAAAAAAAACAGTGAGGGCAAGAACTTATGCAGGGCAGGAACCTGGAGGCAGGAGCTGATGCAGTGGTCATGGAGGAGTGCCACTTACTGCCTTGCTCCACATGGCTTGCTCAGCCTGTTTTCTTATAAAACTCAGGACCACTAGCCCAGGTATCACCACCCACAATGGCCTGGATCCTTCCCTACTGTTCACAGACACACTACACAAAGTTGAAGCCAGAGGTAAATTTTCCCATTCCTTTCCCCAGTGATCCCAGCCCAAAGAATGCCCAGGCTGCACCAAGTTCTAAGTGGATACAAGACACTTGCTCTCCTCTATCTTAAGTGTTAAGTAACTAGAAACCAAGAGAATTGACATTCTTTAAGAGAAGCATGTGGACATATACAGAGACTGAAAGAAAAAAAAAAGAACATTAATAAACTGAGAAAAGAAAGCAATTACATGTGTGCAGAGGGCACATTCGTTTTGATAACATATACAAATAACAAAATGGGCTTATTTTTTTTTAACTAAATGAGATTATAAACCAATTTAACTACTTTGTTATTCAACTAAGTTGGTTACTGGAAGTTTCACAGAGACAATATATATGCCACTATAATAATAAAGTAAAATTATAAAATATTTAAATATTTACATATCCATTAACCCTTAGCATGTTAAAAGTTTTAAATATATATTTATTTTATATGTATGTGTGTAAGTGTATATATATATATATATATATATATATATATATATATATATATGCCACACATGAGGTCAAAGGCCCTCGGAGGTTAGAATAGACTTCACATACCTTGACACTGGAATTAAAGACAGTTGTGACCTTACATGTAGGGCCTGGGAACTGAACCTAGGTCCTCTGGAAGGACAGCAACCACTTTTAACCATTGAACCACCTCTCCCAATTTTGCTCCATACAAATCCTCTTCCATTATGCTTCAGGATGAACTGATAAATTGTGAACAAATGGGAACACAGCAAAATCTAGCCCTAGAGGAAAGGTAGAAAAAACCACTGGTACCTTTACCATTAGAGAAGATCATGAACCTCCTCAGGATGAAGAGAAAGAATACCCCCCAGTTCAGTAATCAATCCTTTTCCATTTAATCGCGCCCAGTCCCAATTAGGACAGCATGGTTGCTGGAGCCCAGACACTGAAGGAGCCCAGATACCACAGACCCAATGAACACTATCAAGCTCACATGCTTAGAGATAGTAGTACCGAATCGCTACAGGGGCTGTGAAGGGGAGCACACATTGAATCACAACATCTGCATTCAAGGTGGATGTGCTATGGGTGACTCATTTCCCCCACTATGCTGTGTGTCAGGAAGCATCTACTCAATGACAGTAACTGAGGACCGTTAGCATCCAGAGGCCCTCTGCACACAGTAGTGGGAGCCAGAACTATATATACCTTGTTTGGGCATCTTCATTTTCTATTATTCAGTTTCAGGTCCTGTCTTATTAGCTATTAGCAGAAATCACAGAAACTAATTTATTTTGTGAGAGAATCTTCTCTTTCATCTGATGTAATGTGGTATTGCTTTTTTGTGACTTGTGTTTTTACAGGGTCTCAAGCTACATCATTTGACTTAAAATACCACGCAAAGCTGCTACAACATTCATGCATGTCTGAGATTACATATAAATGAAACAAACATTCCTGGCTTCCTGTGATCCTCAGTGAACCCCATAGAAGATTCCAGCAGGCTCTCAGTGTCAGAAGCCTGGACTCTTGCCAACACAGGTAATTATTCTCTGCCTACCTAATTTCCCCGGGCAATTTTAATTGAAAATGGTATTATCTTTTATCCGTTGCTGCATTCTAATCTGCTCAGAAGCGTCCCTGTGTCCCGCTTCTTGCCTCCACTATAAGCTCACTGAGATGATCTCTTTTTGAAGCTTAAGTTGAAAAAAAAAAGTTTCTTAAGTTCCCAAGGGGGTGGGGGGAATTTAAGATATATATGAGTCATTTAATTAGTCTCAAGCTATTCTGCTGAACACCACTGGCAGACAAGATGAAGTATCCTTTCCTGCTGTCTAACCTCATGAAGTTTCTTTGGTGGACAGAAACCTAAAGCTTTTCTAGCTGAAACACACACACACACACACACACACACACACACACACACACACACACACCTGCCTGCCTACCTACCTACCCATCTACCTCCTACAGGCTGGATAAGATTTTATTCTCTTTTTGTTCATTTCCAAATAGCCTATTTATTTAGAAATTCCAATTCATTTGCAAATAACCTGATTAACAATCAGCAAAACCAAAACATACCACTTTACATAGAAATGCTGGAACATCATTGGAAATGCAATTCCAATTCAGTGAATTCCAATCACAATACTCTGAAACCAATGATGTCCAACAAGACACAGGAGAGACGACAAACACATCAAATGCATGTCACATGTGCAATGTTAAGCTTTCCAGCATCATCATTACAAATACACAAAGAAGACAGAATACTGCTCAGGGTTAAAACAAAGAACTGTTGATCAACAAGTAGGACTGAGGTAAGGAAGCGTTGCAAAAGAAGCTAACCACAAAGTGCTATGCATTACATAATTCCACATATATGACATACTGGAAGTGATTATCCAGATGGAGAACAAATCTGGGATTCTTCCTGAGACAGAGCAGAGAAAGGAACATGACTATTGATCTTAGGAAATCATAGCACAGGAGACCCACACGATGGACATCCTCAGGATTCTGTCTGTGGTGGGGGCCTATGGATCTGCATAGGTAATTAAGCAATACTGAACGCATGTGTAGCCTTATAAAATCAGATAAGCTCCATCAGTTATATCAATTCACAATGGCACTGCGGTTCTTTGTGGTTTTGACAAATGGGGAAACCTAGAAAAGACTGGGAAGACAAGCTAAGAGCTGGGGCAAAAGCTCCAAAATGAAGGACTTGCTTTGTTTTGTTTTGTTTGTTTGTTTGTTTGTGGGTTTTTTAGTGCATATAATGCATATCCTTTTGAAGTTATTGTGCACTATTTTTTTTCAATTTTTATTAGATATTTTCTTCATTTACATTTCAAATGCTATCCCAAAGGTCCCCTATACCCACCCCCTACCCTGCTCCCCTACCCACCCACTCCCACTTCTTGACACTGGCATTCCCCTGTCCTGGAGCATATAAAGTTTGCAAGACAAAGGGGCCTCTCATCCCAATGATGGCCAACTGGGCCATCTTCTGCTACATATGAACCTAGAGACATGAGCTCTGGGTGTACTGGTTAGTTCATATTGATGTTCCAACTATGGGGTTGCAGACCCCTTCAGTTCCTTGGGTACTTTCTCTAGTACCTCCATTGGAGGCCCTGTGTTCCATCCAATAAATGACTGTGAGCATCCACTTCTGTATTTGCCAGGCACTGGCATAGCCTCACATGAGTCAGCTATATCAGGGTCCTTTCAACAAAATTTTGCTGGCATATGCAATAGTGTTTGGGTTTGGTGGCTGATTATGGGATGGATCTCCGGGTGGGGTAGTCTCTGGATGGTCCACGCTTTCGTTTTAGCTCCAAACTTTGTCTCTGTAACTCCTTCCATGGGTATTTTGTTTTCTATTCTAAGGAGGAATGAAGTATCCACACTTTAGTCTTTGTTCTTCTTGATTTTCTTATATTTTGCAAATTGTATTTGGGTATTCTAAATTTCTGGGCTAATATCCACATATCAGTGAGTGCATATCAAGTGACTTCTTTTGTAATTGGGTTACCTCACTCAGGATGATATCCTCCAGATATATCCATCTGCCCAAAAATTTTATAAATTCGTTGGTGTTTTGTTTTGTTTTGTTTTGTTTTGTTTTGTTTTTCGAGACAGGGTTTCTCTGTGTAGCCCTGGCTGTCCTAGAACTCACTCTGTAGACCAGGCTGGCCTTAAACTCAGAAATCCGCCTGCCTCTGCCTCCCAAGTGCTGGGATTAAAGGCATGTGCCACCACCACCTGGCTTCGTTGTTTTTAATAACTGAGTAGTACTCCATTGTGTAAATGTACCACATTTTCAGTATCTATTCCTCTGTTGAGGGACATCTGGTTTTTTTCCAGCTTCTGGATATTATAAATAAGGCTGCTATGAACATAGTGGAGCATGTGTCCTTATTACCAGTTGGAACATCTTCTGGGTATATGCCCAGGAGAGGAATTGCTGGATCTTCTGGCAGCACTATGTCCAATTTTCTGAGGAAACACCAGACTGATTTCCACAGTGGTTGTACAAGCTTGCAATCCCACCAATAATGGAGGAGTGTTCCTCTTTCTCCACATCCATGCCAGCATCTGCTGTGACCTGAAGTTTTGATCTTAGCCATTCTGACTGGTGTGAGGTGAAATCTCAGGGTTGTTTTGATTTGCATTTTCCTGATGATTAAGGATGTTGAACATTTTTTCAAGTGCTTCTCAATCCTTTGTTATTCCTCAGTTGAGAATTCTTTGTTTAGCTCTGTACCCTATTTTTAATGAGGTTATTTGAATTTCTGGAGTCCAGCTTCTTGAGCTCTTTGTATATATTGGATATTAGTCCCCTATCAGATTTAGGATTGGTAAAAATCCTTTCCCAATCTGTTGGTGGCCTTTTTGTCTTATTGACAGTATCTTTTGCCTTACAGAAGCTTTGCAATTTTATAAGGTACCATTTGTGGATTCTTGATCTTACAGCACAAGCCACTACTGTTCTGTTCAGGAATTTTTTTCCCCTCTGCCCATATCTTCGAGGCTTTTCCCCACTTTCTCCTCTATAATTTCAGTGTCTCTGGTTTTATGTGGAGGTCTTTGATCCACTTAGACTTGAGCTTTGTACAAGGAGATAAGAATGGATCAATTCTCATTCTTCTACATGATAACTGCCAGTTGTGCCAGCACCATTTGTTGGAAATGCTGTCTTTTTTCCACTGGATGGTTTTAGCTCCCTTGTCAAAGATCAAGTGACCATAGGTGTGCTGGTTCATTTCTGGGTCTTCAACTCTATTCCATTGATCTACCTGCCAGTGGCTGTACCAGTACCATGCAGTTTTTATCACAATTGGAGTACTTGTTTTGTAAAGGCCAAAGTTGCCCTACCCTGTAAGTGCCCCCAGTCCAAGGACAGATAGATGCTCCGGAAAATGCTGGAGGTTACTGTTCATGGGAGATAGCCAAACCTCATGTTTTCCCTCTCTTAAACAAGTTTGACCCAGCTGCACTGGCTGTGCTTGATCACATGAAGATGGAAGGTACATAGGCAGGAAATATGTCAGGATAGATGCTTACCCCTGATTGGCTTGATTGGAAATGCAGTGACCTTGTAGGCTTTCATTTTTAATCCTCTGCACAATGTGTCGCCATTTTCTGTGAGCCTAGAAATTGATCTGGCCAGAGTCCACCATCCTGGCCAGTATTTAATTAAAGCTTACTTTCAATTTTGGCTCAAAAAACGCTCCAATTGGTCTTTCTCTCACAATTTTCAGGTTTAACAGCTTACCATGACAAAGCCTCAGGTTCAACCTTCAGCAATACAAAACAACAAAGGTTAAGTAAAGTAAGTTTAATATCTAGAAAATATTTTATTTAACCCACTAATTTCCAAATATTGTCACATAATTAATCCACATATAACTGATGCAAAAATGAAGAGTTTGTTGTTCTTGTTGGATTCCAAGGCCTTGGGATCTACTGTGGACTTTGCATGGCCATCTCTCAATTCAAATTAACCTCCTTTGGAGTAGTCAAATGGTCACATGTGACTTGGCTTTCCAGGACTGAGCAGCAGGGCACCCACTCCTCAAATCCCTTCAGTGGTACATAATCTTCACTGTGACACATCTTTCTTTCTGGAAGTCTCTGGTAGACACGTTTCATAAATGAAAGTCTTTAATACTGGATAGTCACCAGAAAATAGGATGCTGCCTACAGAGAATAGCAGTGGTAGTATCAACTTAAATCTGTCCTGGATGGTAGTTTCAATGGTGCATTTGTTTTGTTTTGTTTGAAAACTAATTTCTAGTCTCTCTAGAAACAACACACAAGTCGGGTTGCAGGAACTATGGTGTGTTAGCTGTGCTCAAGGACTAAGGCCTCTGTGCTTCTGTGAGTCACTCTGTCAGGCCTTCTGCCTTGCTCTCCCCATTTCCCTCTGGTGAGTGGAGGCAGGATCCCTCACACAAGAGAACCTTGTGTGCTTGCTCTGTCAGCCTTGGAGCTGACACCATCACGAGGGAAGAAGAAACAAGTGATGGAGTATATAATAGAAGCTCTGAAAAATATATAGAATTAGGCCAAACCTCCTGGGAGCCAAGAATCAAAACAGGAAGCAACTGGGTCTGAGCAGAAGCTGCAGTGCTCAATCTCAGAAGAGCAGACTCTTCACCATCCCCCACCCTTGCAAGGAAAAATAAAGAAAACACTGTTCCAAACCAGAGCCTGGGGGCATAGGAAGAGAATGGGTTTGGGAGTGAGAATGAGCTATCTTTGAGAATGCAAGTCAATTAGCCACTCCTGGACCTAGTTTCCTTGTTTGCAAAGCAGCAAAATTATCTACCAAATTCACTGTTGTTAAAGTGAAATGGGATCATACACAAGGCAGGCCTATCACAGGCCTGTGGCCTCCAGTGGCTGTTCAGTTATGCGCCTCCCCCCACTCTTTTACTTCTGCTGTCAAATCACTAGGAGAATAGAGAAAACAATCCGTGCAAATTAAACAAAAAATAGGAGCACGGGAAACACAAGGGCCAATTGCTCCAGAAAAAATGTCAGAGAGGGAGAAAAAAAAAAATGTTTCATCTCAACGTGTTATAATTCCTGTCTACCAGGCTGCTGGGAAAGTGGATTTTATAATCAATCTAAGTTTACAGATGCTACAGAGAGGCATAGAGAGCAAGCATGCGAGGCACATTAGAACTGTGATCCCCAGTAATCTAGAAACAGAAAAACACAAACTCAGGACATCAGGAAGCTCTACCTACATAATCTACACAAGCATAAAAACAACAACAACAAAAACCCACGACAAACAAACAAACCAAAGGGACAGCTTGTCAGAGATTTGGTGGGCCTGAAGCTCTCCGAGTATTTAAATTTGGGTTGGTATTTATATGATTTGTTTTGCTTTGCTTTGCTTTGCTTTTTTTGCCACACACAACTGGTCAACCATCTGTTCCATGAGAACGTACATCAGGAGCAGGCCCACAGGGTCCTGATGATAATTTGTTTTCTACTGATACACTTGACTACTGTAAACTCTTCAAAGCCAAGAACAAAGATACTAGTACCAGACCACCAAAACAGGTACCATACTTAAAACAGCGTCCAAATGCGGAGGTAGACAGCAGCTAGCTGTCATTCTCTTTCCTATCCACGATTAGTAGGAACTTAAGCAGCTGGTTTATGAATGGTTCGAACATAGGCTGGTTATCTAGAATGGCACTTCACATGATATGAGCCGGCTTCTAGGAGAGCATGAGAAGAGATCCATGCTGTTTGCAGCCAGAGCTGCTGCTACTGGCATCAGGCAAGCAGCCTGAGAGGCTACAAGTAATACATGAGCAAGACAAGGTCACTATAGGAAACCACAGCAGGCAAAGTCAAATGAAATGGAGGAGTTCTTAGATATTCTCATCCTCCAGGGACGTTCAGGGCGCACCAACACCTGGATTCTGAAGCATAGACAGTTTTAATGATAAAGATCAATAATTAAATAGAATAATTATTATTGTGCACACACATGATAAAATTCATTCTTTCTAGTATAGTTCTGCAGTTTTTGTGAAACACATAAACTCATACAACACCAATCATGTCACAAAACAATTCTAACAACCCCATGCTGCTCCGTTGCGCCACCCCCACCATCTAATTCCCACACAACCATTTACCTGCTTTCTCTTCCTTAGAGGTAAGTCCTCTGAGACTAATTCAGGGTTCTTCACCCAGCATAATGCACTGTGCAACTTACCTAAGATAATGTATGTACCAATAGATGGTTCTTTCTCTCTGCCAGGTCCCTAACTCATTGTATTGGGAACAGCACAGTTTGCCTTTCATTTCTTCTACTTTCTGATGCTCGTAAAAAGAACTAATGTAAATATAAGTGAAAGGCTGGGGTTAAACAGCCATTTCCTAAATACCCATAAGTGATTCCTCTGAATTACATGTCATTGTGTTTAGCCATGAGAAATCACTGGAGTCTTGCAAAGCAGCTGCACTATTCTGAAATCCAATCAATAATGTGTCCTGTATCATCACCCCCTGGGCACTGTGTGGGATGAACCCTTCCGTCTTATTTTAATCATATCAGATATGAACGATGAGAGATGTCTCTACAGGCTACATCCTTGCTGCACAACCATGAGGCCCTGAGTTCAGATCTTAAGCAGCTGTATGAAAGTCAGGTGTGGTGGCATGTGAATCCCACTCCTAGGAGACAGAAAAAAGTGGGACCTGGAGGCTTGCTAGCTAGACACCCAATGAGTTCCGAATGTGGTCTAGGCACGAAGACCCACTAAGACAAAGCTATTTTTCTCCTACCCAAAAGAACAAACCTGCATCTGGATAAAGATCTAACATTCCAGGAAGGCTGGCCAGGCATCTGGACAACAGACCACCCATCAGAAAGGTAGATTCACTTACCACCATGTTAAAGAGATGGAAGGGATAATTATCCCTTTAATGAAGTTTTCCTTCACAGAAAACTCACCTCTGTGCAGTTGCTACAGAACTGCGCATGTCTGGATAGCTGCAAAGATTAACAGTTTGCCTATCTTGTGCCTTTTTTAAAACTCTAATAAAATTGTTCTTGAGCTTCCTTCTAAGCCCACTCTTAGGTATTAAAACACTGAAAGAGGACGCTTCAATTTCCCTAATAGCATGTAGCATGCCAGATGGGCTCCAAAAAAAACTGCTGGTAATATAGGTACAGTGAGAGATGCAGTCTCCGAAACATCAGGTGGAGGGTGATAAAAGATGTCACTCAGTGTCTACTGCAGTCCTCCCCACATGAACATGTGAGTTCACACAAGGATACACACATGCACACATATACATGTAAGCAAATAAATCATGCAGGCATACATACAAAAAGCAGATTCATGGTATCTCAATATGGTATAAAAAGTGAGAATCATTGCAATCTCCTCAACTCATTTCACAGTGTTCTATTGTTACATCACTAATATATTCTTGCTATTTTAGAGATGAAGGGAAGTCCTGAGTAAATTTATACAACTGAAATACAGAGATGACCTGGTACTAGGAGAAAAATTCCTTCTAAAGCTTTCCATATATATATATATATATATATATATATATATATATATATATATATACAAATAATATTCACATACCTACAAATAATAATCACAAAATTTTAAAATAAATAGAATGAAATCAAATATAGTCAAAATCATTAGTGTAATAAATCAATAGTTATATAACTATATATAGTCCACACAAGAGACATTTTATAATATAAGCAATTTTCTGAGTACACTAATAATTCAAACTTAACACAAAAGATTATCTGCCATTTTATAAAACTGAGACTCAAAATAATTACAGCCAACAACAGCATATTTACAAAAGTTAATAATTTGATTACAACGTAGCTATTTCATGCGCAGTTCCAATTTTCAGTTTGCTCCACCACCACTTTGTGGTGACAGTGACTTGTTTTCTGCCACTAGGATTATTTTATGAGGTCCTTATCTACTCCCATAGATGGAACAGGAAATTAAATGTCTTTTTGTGAAAAACAGCTATTTAATTCATCTGACAAATATTTGTTGTTTTCCCAGCAAGCTAAAAGGGTGGTTGGTGGCTGCTACTATAAGTAACGGCCTCCAGAATGGTGTTGCTGATAATATAACATCTAAGCAGAGACCTGGTAGAAGGACAGGGAGCCTTTCATGAGAATCTAGAAGGGGTTCCAGAAGACGGTTCAACAGGTACAAAGTTCCTGAAGGCACTGTGTGTTTTGTAATATTGAACAGATCCATAAAAGCAGATACAATAGCGGAAAGGTTAAAGTCATGGACGGGTGGTCACTGGTTCTATTGGTTAAATAGGAAGCCATACATGTTTTCCACCATACAGTTACATGATTTGACCTAAGGTTTGAAGGGCTGCTTTGTTGCAGCTTGAAAATGCCTGCAGCACAGCAATCAGCCAGCTAACTCAAGAGAGTGGCTTGGTCACTAGTGGCTATGGCCTACCATCTGAAAAGCTGTAGGGTTCACTTCATGGTCTGAACACAGGATTGGTTTCTTTCTGGACTGAATGTGGGATGTAAGGAACAGAAGCTACTTCCGAGCTGAAACGTAGCAACAAAAGGCTGAAAGTGTAACATCCTCTTTAGTGTGCAAAGCAGTAAACAGCTTCACGGACATCTTTAAGGGGTTGGAGGCCAAAAGCTGGGTCAAGGAGGGGCAGCTGATCTTTGCAGAATAGAAATGAAGGTAAGAAGCAAGACTGCCACTTTCAATAACTAACTTTTAGAACATTTTCTGTATCAATGAGGAAGAGGGATCTGAATAAAGATGAAAATCAGAATGTCATTTCCCCTCTTCTGCCCTTATTTGGTGTAATACTCCCTAAGGGCTGCTGTAGGCTGAGCTTGACCTGAATTATCCAGATGAATGGGTTAACAATGGATAAACAGCATAATTGAAATGTAAATAAATGAAGATTAATGCAGTCAAGAACATGAACCACCAAACAGGAATAGATAAGACACAAAAGAAGTAAATTATAATTTCAAAAGTTTCATACGCTGTATAAATTGTTTGAAGAAACAAAAATGGGGAAAAGATACACTTCAGAATACAAATTTTTATTATTCTTTTCTCTCAGAAAGCTAAGGAGGCTGTCAAGATTGAAATCATTCTTTGTGGGGCCAGAGAGACGGCTTTGGGATTAGGATGTGCAGGATGTGCGTTCAGTGCCAGCACACATATCAAGCGGCTCACTCCTAACTCCAGCGCCAGTGGATTTGACATCTCTGGCTTCCATGAGCACCTGCACTCATGCACACACACCTACATGCTAATAATTTAAAAAATAAAATTACTAACAGTTAAGAAAAACATTTTAATGAAATTAACCTAGTGCTGTAAGGTAGTAAATAATGTAAATGATTGTAAAGAAATCTGTATTATTTTGAAGGGACAGGAAAACCATAATCATAAATTGTACTGAATAATATGAATAATAGGTTTGTTGTTTTAATGTTTCCATACACTATATTTGACTGTGTAATTTTTCCATGCTCTATTCCTCCGAGATCCCCTCCCACCAATCAACTTAATGTTCTTTCTCGCTCTTAAAAAGAGCAACTAAACAAAAGCATATACACATGTATACACACACACACACACACACACACACACACACACACACACACACACTGACCACAGAGTCCTGTTTACGCTGGCCAATTATTCCTAAACATAAGGACTGCCTGGAGTATGGTTGCTATACTCAGTGTTATTCCCTTGAAGTAAATTGATTTTCATTATCCCAGCAGCTATAATTTGCAAAGAGCTTATAAGCTAAGGGTAGTACTTTACACCAACTTTCCCTTCTCTGTCTGGAGATTTTGCCTGGTTCAAACTTCTGCAGGATGTGTGCATGCTCTCGCAGTCTCCATGAGTTCATGTATGCATCAGCCTTGTGTCTGAAAAATACTGTTTCCTTGGACTCATCCACCACTTCTGGCTCTTATAATCTTTCCTCCTTCTCTTCTTCTTCTTCATATATCCCTGCAGTTTAAGGGATGTGGTATGATACAGGCATCCCATTGAGGGTTTATTGCTCAAAGGCTCTTATTCTTTCATGTTATACAGTTGTAGATTTTTTATGTTAATTACCATCTACCACAAGAAGTTTCTCTGTTAAGAGGTAGGTGATCTATGGGTATAGCAGCATGTCATTAGGAGTTGTTTTACTGCTATGATTCCTGCAGAATAATAGTAGTAGTTCTTTTTCATCTAGGACCCATGACCTATCGACCCAGTATCAGATTCTTAGACTCATTAATAGTATCAAGTATGGGATTCCATTTCATGGAATGGCCTTAAATACAATTAAAACAAAAAAAAAAACAAAAAAAACCCAGGTGGTTGGTTACTTTCATAACATATTTGCCACTATTGCAGCGGGATAATTTATCTTTAGACCTCTAGGTCCTCATAAACTGATATCCATATGTACCCTGCTAATTTAGTTCTTGAGACTGCATTAGAAATGTGACACTAAACAAATCTATTTTGAATCAAATATCAAAAATATTATCCTTTGGGCTTATCCTCAAATCTACCTTTCACTGTGTTTCTATGTAAGTCCTTGGTGAATGAATGAATGAATGAACGAATAAAGCTTCCCACTACTGATGGGATGGAGCACAGCAGAAAGGCAAGGACTTATACTTTCATATTCTCCTTTTCTCAAAACAAGCCCAGTATAATTCCCTGTTTGTAATCCTGGGGTGTATCAAAGTAAAACTTAAAGCACAGAAAGGAGCAAATATAAAGCTCTGACATTTTGGGATGTTTTAACAACATTAAAGGAAGCTATTGGGGTTGGGGGTTTAGCTCAGTGGTAGAGTGCTTGCCTAGCAAGCGCAAGGCCCTGGGTTCGGTCCTCAGCTCTGGAAAAAAAAGACACTACCATTAAACAGCATGAATCTGTAAGTCCACTACATCTCCCTATCTCACATTCCAAGTAAGGTACCCCATAAACCCATAAAGCACATGACTGCTCCATCACAGCTAAGAAGTCCGGAAAGGCTTAATGAGGTTCAAAATATCCTTCTACTATTTTCAAATGGCGGCCTTCAAGAAAAATAAAATGTTAATTCAAATTTTGATTTCCCGGTCTAATAATTCATAGCCTAGGCTTTGATTTTACTTTATCAACATACTGGCCCCTCTCTTGCTCACGATTAGAGTGCAGTGTTAATCACTCTCATCTATAGAACTGAGACACCAGAAGACCAATGAGGACCCAAAATTATCTCATTACTGTGAGTACTCGGGCATATGGCAGTATCCATTCCAAGTTGTAAAGCAGAACTCTGTTTAACAGCACAACGTCCTCCAGTTAGTTGCGCCTTCCATGCAATCATTCTGCAGACTGGAGCTGCTAGCTAAATCATCTTGACCTTATTTAACTTGCCATTCTCCTTTCACGTTAGTTCTGCTACAGAAATAGGATCACAGTTTCCTTTCAATAATTCCCTGACAACTCAGGACCAGGAAGAATCAATTTACTTTGTTCACTCCCCTCCTTCAGCAAAAGCCAGAAATTATAAACCATTTAATTAATGCAAAACCTTCTCTCTTTCTTTTATTATTATAGCAAGATAAATATTGACCAAAGGTGCACTCTGTGACTTTTCCCTGTTTCTCCGTGTGCTTTTACTGTATTTGTGTTGAACTAAGTCAATGTATTTCAGAAACAGGCACTCCTTAGATAAAGGTTTGCTTTTTACATAATTGTCAGCAAGTACTGACTCAAAAGAAAGCAATATTTTATACAAGGGAAACTTTCAATAATGTGAGATCTACCTAACATGCATTTTTGTTTGATGGAAAATATCTGAAAATACTGTGTTATATAATATGGGAAGACATACATGAAAAACATAGTTTCTCCAAAAAGACACACAAATCCAAGGCCAATTGTAGAGGTTTTAAAAACAAATCAGGTTTGTAGTGTAAACATAAGACACATGATTCACGTGTGAAAGCAGATTTTTCTTTTATTTCATTTTTCTAATACTTTATGAATTATTGAATACTAACTATAATATTACCTGTCCTGTGTTATATTTTTTTTTTCAAGAGAAATCTGAGGGAAAACAGTGTAAAAACTCACTACTGCACCAATGCCTGTAGAAACCTACTACATCGCCCAGCGGTCTACAATCTGAAACTCAGTCATTCAATGTCCTACTGAAAAGAGGACAGCAGATCTCAAAAGAGCAAGCGTTCTTAGGCCAGCACAGGGTTTGTTTTTATTCCTGTTTATGACAGAGGACTCTGATAATTCATTTTCTTTAGGAAAGAAAGCCTTATAGAAAGATACCATGGTCCTCTAGACAAAGGATGAACAACAGATGTATAATGTGAACCAAGTATATGTTTAAATTTTTATTTACATTAGAGAAAGAAAAAAAAGGAAAAAGAATCCATTTTAATTTTCATTATTCCAATATATCTAAAATATTAACTGAATGAGTATTACATATGAAATACAAAAATTACTGATGAGATTTTATGTGTTTTTTTTCTCGTGTAGAACCTAAAATCAGGTGTGTACTTTAACCTGGAATCACATCTCAACATTAACTGGCTTCATTCTGAATGCCAAATGACCACATAAAAGTGGTGGCTGTCTTATTCATAATAGCCAGAAGCTGGAAAGAACCCAGATGTCCCTCAACAGAGGAATGGATACAAAAAATTTGGTACATTTACACAATGGAGTACTACTCAGCTATTAGAAACAATGAATATATGAAATTCCTAGGCAAATGGATGGATCTGGAGGATGTCATCCTGAGTGAGCTAACCCAATCACAAAAGAACTCACATAACATGTACTCACTGATATGTGGATACTAGCCCAGAAGTCTAGACTACCCAAGATACAACTTGCTAAACACATGAATCTCAAGAAGAATGAAATTCAAGATGTGGTCTCTGTGCCCCTTCCTAGAATTAAGAACAAAGCACACACTGAAGGAGTTACAGAGATCATGTGTGAA